>JARYGA010047727.1:0-29460 GCA_030545235.1 Helianthus tuberosus | reverse complement strand
CAGTCGGGTGCCTTCACTGTCCCGCGGTCCCCAAACCGCACCATAACATTCTCCAATGAAAAGCCTTGTAATAATTTGCACTCCAAGGACAAATCATTTCTAGATTCTCCCGCACCCCCAGAGCCTGGCAAGACCGATGCTAGCATTTGATCCGGATCAGCCGTGTCTGCCTTGTTATCCAGAAACTGATCGTAGTCATAGTAATCATATGCTTCAACCCCCAACGAATCAAATCTCGCGATGGCATTCATGTGCTCAAACGACATAATCATTTGATTCTTGCCAATATTGCCGATTAACTGCCACGTAGGAGCCAGCCCATCAGAATGTTCAAACTGTAGAGTAGACAACCATTCACAAACCGCGCCCAAATACACCCAAGTGGTGATATCCTCGCACCAATCTAGTACTCGTTCCCACCGTATCTTTTCAAACCTTTGAACTATGCCGATTTTTCGAAATTCTTCGACATTCACCGAACGCTCACATACTATTCTATCGGGTACGGGCTTTGAAACACCCGTGACAATCTTCATTTTCCACATCTTCGCCTCTAATTTCTTGTTTCTGTACCGGGAAAGAGCCTTCTGTTTTTCATCTTTCCAAACTGAGGTCGACCGACTATTCTTGGCCTCCTCCCAATCCCAATCATGTCTATAGAGTTGCTCGTCACCTTCTTCTACATTACTTAACTGTTCCCAACGTCTTTGATACTGCTCCGAGCCTGAACCGGCTCCAGAAGATGAACCTTGCCCGGAAGTTTTTGCTTTCTTTCATCCTCCAAACATAGCTACAATCAAAAGACAAGACAACAACTGGTATACCCAAATCTTCAAACAATCTCAAACTTTGAACATAATATACAATGTTGAATTTCAATCAATAGCTAGATGTAAAATCGCCTTTTTAAACTTCCAAAGTCGCACATCTTATCATCTACATATCAATTAAATATGTTTATTCACAAAATTTCTCAAAGTTTCATGGTTTAAACAATATTCAACATCACAACTATGCTCAATCATGCAACTAACTAGTGTAATCACATCACTAATACTAGAGCATGTTCAAATCCCACCCAAATCAAGTAATCATTCTTAAATTTATGCTAAAACATCATACATTATGAAAAACAACCTACTCTTAAACAATAAGCTTAAAATTTCGGAAGAAATCAATAATCCATATGAAAATTATGCATAAATTAAATGAAATTTCATACCTTTCGTGTAGATGAACAAGAAAAACTATGAAAAAGTGTAAAGCAAAGAACTTGATTCACACCCTTCAAAAAATTTTGACTTCAGAAATCTTGCAAACCAGCAAGAATCAATGAAAACTATTATAGGGGTTTTGTTCCTCTTGAAAAAATACGCAAGATAGGATCAAGAATCACTGGATTTGATGGAGATTTGATGAAGTTATGAGAAGAAGAATAATTTAGGGTTCTAGAGCAAGTTTTTGGGGAAGATGAAGTGTAAGAGAGAGAAAGGTAGGTGATTCATGAAAATTCTAGTATTATGTTTATGTGGGGTTGAGTTCGGGTGATTTGTGTGGTTAGAAACTGATTTGGGTCAAGTTTTTTATGGTTATAAAAAGGTTTGGGTTCGAACTAGCTGTTAAACAACAATGTGTGTCGGCTGGAGATTGAAGGACCGTCGGCGACGGTGAAATGGTCCGTCAGCGACGGACTACGGAATCCAAATTTGATTCGACGGGCAAACTCGCTGTCTACGGACAATTTGTAGCGATGCAACTTTTGGTGAGCCGTAGGCGACGGATACCCCTACCGTCGCCGACGGTATGTAGAAAATCATATTTTGTATTTTTTTAATTTTTTTAATTTTTTTATAGAAAATATGGAGAAAATTATAAAGATTTTGTAAAGGGACTATATACATACAAAAATCCCAAAAATTATTAAAAATCTTTTTGTAATTTTTTTTATAAGTTAAAATTTAGAAATCGCGAAAACCGTTAACGGCCCTACCATCCCCCGAAAAGTCGTGTATTGTCCCCAATACACACAAATAAGTCTAAAAACATACCTTTTTGTCTTCAAGACCCGTTCGGAATGTCCGGACTTCACACAAGCACAAGGGGTTAGTATGAAACGAAAACAATTATATCCAAAGCACTCAAACAATTAAATAATTATACATAACTTTACACAAAACGTTACCGGTCCTTTTCATTCGACCTCATAAACCGGGATGCTTACCACGAAGCTCACCGATTCCTTGTTTTCATCCACCTTTTCGTTACCATCGAGAAACGGTTTTAGCCGATGACCAATTACCGTTTGCCGTGATCCATCCTACGGGTCCTCGATTGTAGCATCACCCAATTTTCCGACCCGGGTGATCACATAGGGTCCCATCCATTTGCTTCGGAGCTTTCCGGGAAAGAACTTGAGTTTCGAATTGTAGAGCCACACTTTTTGCCCAATCTCGAACTCTTTCTTCCTCAGCTTGGCATCATGCGCCTTCTTCATCCCATCCTTGTACTTGGACGCGCATTCATATGCCGTTTCCCTTAGATCCTCCAACTCGCATAACTTGAGTTTCCATTCCTTACCTGCATCATCATATTGAATATTAACCTCTTTAATAGCCCATAATGATTTATGCACAAGTTCGACCGGTAAATGACAATTTTTACCATAAACCAATCGGTAAGGTGTATTGCTAATGGGTGTCTTATGTGCCGTACGGTAGGCCCATAAAGCATCGTTCAACTTAATTGACCAATCCTTACGGTCCGCCCGCACGGTCTTTTGCAAAATCTCTTTGATTTGCCTATTTGACACCTCAACTTGCCCGCTTGTTTGCGGGTGATAGGGGGTAGCAATTCTATGGTCAACACCAAACCGTTTTAAAAGTTTTCCAAACCAAAAATTTTTAAAATGAGATCCTCCATCACTTATGATGACACGAGGAATCCCAAACCTTGAGAAAATATTGGTTTGAACAAAATTACAAACTACGGAATGGTCGTTTGTCTTGGTGGCTATTGCTTCGACCCACTTTGACACATAGTCAACGACCACCAAGATATACAAATTGCCATAGGAATTCGGGAATGGGCCCATGAAATCAATACCCCACACATCGAAAATGTCGACTACAAGGATTGGTTGCATGGGCATCTCATCCCTTTTGGAAATACCCCCTAATTTCTTGCACTCTACACAATTCTTGGAAAACTCATTTGCATCTTTAAAAATAGTTGGCCAATAAAGACCACTATTCAACACTTTATGACCCGTTTTGTGGCAACTAAAATGGCCACCACACGCAAACGAATGCAGATGCTGCAACACGCTTGGAATTTCCTCATCGTCTATGCATCTTCTAATCACTTGAGCCGCACACTCTTTCCACAAGTGCGGTTGTTCCAAACGGTAATACTTGATTTGAGACATGAAATGTTGTCTCCTCCGTCTATCCCAATGTGTCGGTAAGTCACCTGTAACAAGGTAATTCACAATGTTAGCATACCATGGTAACTTATCTAATTTCATAATATATTCATCGGGAAATGACTCATTGATCTCTAAAGCTTTAGGATCCTCTTCAACCATCAACCGAGACAAGTGGTCCGCTACCACATTCTCGAATCAATCTCTTGGAGCAACAATACCCATCGAATCAATCTAGGCTTAGCGTCCTTTTTCTCCATGAGGTACCTAACAGCAGTTTGATCAGAATAAATAATCACTTTACTACCCCATATGTATGACCAAAATTTATCCAATGCATATAACACCGCGAGTAGCTCTTTTTCGGTGGTGGTGTAATTCAATTGTGCATCCGAAAGAGTCTTGCTTGCATAGTATATGGCAACGGGTTTCTTGTCAACCTGTTATCCCAACACGGCCCACACCGCATAATCACTTGCATCGCACATAATTTCAAAGGGTAAAGACCAATTGGGCGATTGCAAGATTGGAGCCTCAACTAACTTTTCTTTTAACTTGTTAAACGCGTTTTGACAATTTTCATTAAAATCAAACGGTTGATCTTTTAACAACAAGTTACACAAAGGCTTGGTTATGTCACTAAAACCCTTAATAAACCGTCAATAAAAACCCGCATGACCTAACACCTTTAACACTTGTGGGATACGGCAAAGTGGATATAACTTGTGCCTTTGCACGATCAACCTCTATCCCATGACTCGACACCACGTCTCCCAACACAATTCCCTCTTGAACCATAAAATGGCTCTTTTCCCAACTCAAGACCAAACTAGTTTCGACACACCTTTTTAATACTTTGTCTAGTTGGTCCAAACAAGCCTCGAATGACAACCCAAAAATTGAGAAATCATCCATGAAGATTTCCAAAGACTTCCCCACCATATCTGAAAAGATACTCATCATACACCTTTGGAAGGTGGCGGGGGCGTTACATAATCCAAACGGCATTCGCCTAAATGCGAATGTGCCGTAGGGACAAGTAAACGTTGTCTTTGCTTGATCTTCTGGATGGATGTCAATTTGATTATAACCAGAATAGCCATCTAAAAAGCAATAAAATTGTTGCCCTGATAATTTATCAACAATTTGATCAATAAACGGTAAAGGAAAATGATCTTTTGAAGTTGTGGTATTCAACTTCCTATAATCAATACAAATTCGCCACCCGGTTACCGGCCGAGTGGCTACCTCTTCACCTGCGTCATTTTTGACGACTTGTATACCTGCTTTCTTTGGAACCGTCTGCGTTGGGCTCACCCATTGGCTATCCGAGATCGGATAAATAATACCCGCATCAAGCCATTTCAGCACTTCCTTTTTCACCACCTCCAGCATATTCGGATTCAATCTTCGTTGTGCATCTCGAACGGGAGTCACATTTTCTTCCGTGATGATTTTGTACATCACCACCGAGGGACTAATACCCTTCAAATCAGCAATGGTCCATCTAATCGCCGCCCGATTGGTGACCAAAACACCCATCAATTTTTCTTCTTGCTCCTCGGTTAAGTTTGATGCGATGATAACCGGGAGTGTATTGCCTTCACCCACATAAGCATACTTGAGATGCTTCGGCAATGCTTTTAATTCAACCTCCGGAGGCTCTACTAATGATGGCTTCAATATAGTGTCAATGCTATCATGTAAACTCTCAACTTGGTGCGTCCATGTCGGTTTTCCCTCTCTAACCGCAAGCACCTCCAAACTTTTCACTTCCTCGTCTATGCTCTTTTCCATCTCCACCTGTGACCTGTCAAACATATAACAATCCTCCATTGTGTTTTCCCCATCCACGACTGTGTCGCAAAGAGGTATACACGTGTCAACAATGTCCGCCATATAGCATTCATCATCAACTGGAGGGTTCGTAAGTCCGGAAAAAAATGCAACCTCAACCTTCGGTTTCCAAATGTCATGTCAACCGTTCCTGTTTTGCAATCAATTTGAGAATTTGCGGTTGCTAAGAACGGTCGGCCCAAAATCACAGTTGGTTGCTTGGTTGGGTCCTTGGCCACATAATCAAGTACCAAAAAGTCCACCGGATAGTAAAAATCCTCGATTTTTACTATCACATCCGAGACAATTCCACTGGGTAGTTTGGGTGTCAAATCGGCTAACACCACGGTGGTGTTTGACGACTGAAGTGGACCAAACTCGTATTGATCATGCAAACTACCCGGTAGAATGCTCACGCTAGCACCAAGATCTAGAAGTGCCCGGTTGATTTTAAAGTCGCCTACTTGAATTGAAATGATAGGCGCACCCGGATCTTGAAGCTTTGGTGGAAGTGCACCCGAAAGAATCGAACTCACATTTTCGGTTAAATCTATTTTTTTAGGAAATTTATGAGTTCGTTTCTGGGTACACAATTCTTTCAAGTACTTAGGATAAGACGGTACTTTTTTTATTGCATCCAAAAGAGGTAAATTAATTTTAACGTGTTTGAAAATTTCCAACAACTCTTCTTGTTGGGGACCTCTTTTGTTTACAACTTTCTTCACAGGTCCCTTCAATGCTTCAGGATAAGGGGCGGTATTAACCTCCACACCCTTTTCCTTAGGCTTAGGGACAGGTATGGTCACAACGGGAGTGTTATTATTCTTTTTCAAATCATTTTTATTTTGACCCGTTTGACCATCCTCATTCTCATCCTCACTAGCATCTTCCACCACCCCTTCAACAAACTGGGGTGATGGTGTTTTGACACCATTATATACGACTCGACCACTATGTAAAGTAATTTTATTAATTGGTACCTCACGTGTGTTCCTTGAGCTCGACCCTTGATGCTTAGGGTTCACCGTCGTGTCACTTGGAAGCTTTCCCGTGCTTCCTCTCATTTGAGCCATTTCCTCCGCGAGTTGGCCCACTTGTTTTGCTAATGCCTCATGTGCTTTGTCCCGAATCTCATTCTCTTTCTTGGACTCCTGCATCATCGAAAGCATCGCATCCATCTTCGCATTCAAATCATTACCACCCCCTTGTTTGTTTGACCCACTTCCATTATCGCCTTGATTGTTGTAATTTCTTTGATACCCACCTTGATAATTGTTTTCTCGACCTTGGTACCCTTGCTTGTAATTGCGTTGGTAACCCCCTTGGTTACCACCTTGGAGATTTTGATATGATGACCCGCTTTGATTACCCGATTGAAAATTCGGGTTCATTTGATTCGCGGCATTCCCATATCGGAAGTTGGAATGGTTTCTCAATCCGGGATGATAAGTGTTCGAATTCATATCATTCTTCTTTCTATCCTCAAACACTTGATTTACTTCCTCGGTGTAATCACTCGGCCCCGTTGTACATTGCTCGGTTCTATGGCCGATATCTCCACAATCCTCACACACTGCGAATTGAACCACATTCACCTCCTTCTTTTTCATACGAGCCATTTCCCGTTCTAATGTAGAAATCCGATCCGTAGAATCAAGATCGGAAAGTGACCGGGAAACTGGATGTTTCTTGGCTCTATCGGTCGATTCCTTTTCCTTCGACCGCTTGCTCATTCGCTTGAGAAATTCCCAATCGTCATCTTCATGATTGCTCAATAGAGTCCCATTGCTCGTTGACTCGAGGCGATTCCACGTCGCATCATCCAAACCATGTACAAAACACTTCACCAATTCCCACTTTTCTATTTGGTGATGTGGGCATTTCCGAATCAACTCTTTGTACCGGGTGAACGCTTCATGCAACGGTTCACTCGATAGTTGCCAAAACGACCTTATTTCATCCCGTGCATCATCAGTCTTCGCCATTGAATAGTATTCATCAAGAAAGACTTGTTGCATCTCACCCCCATGTCCGGATACTATTCGCTGGAAGTGTAAGGAACCATTGCTTCGCCTTGTCTTTTAATGAAAACTGGAATAATCGAAGCTTGATCTCATCCAATGCAAAGTTGTGCCCCCCGATAGTGTTACAAATGGAGGAAAACTCCGCCAAATGCGTGTACGGTTTATCATTAGACCTTCTATTGAAGTGGGGAAGTATATTGATGTAATGAGGCTTACAGTCGGACATTCTCCTTTCATACACTATTGGAGAGTTATTATCGGTAACCACCAGTCGGAAACGGTCATTCACTCCCCTTGGAGGTTGTTGACGACGATGCGGACCGCTAACTTCTTGATCGTCTGGTCTTCGATTGTCCCTTCTATCACCTCCCCTATCACCTCTACGGTTTCCACCTTGGTTACCCCTTTGATTTCCTCCTCCCACGAAACGAGGAATCATGTTAGGGTTAGCATTGTTGTTATTATTGTTGTAAAACCCTTCATTCCAGTTCCTTTGGTTGTTGTTTCGTGGTTTACGATTGTTTTCTTAACCGTTATTTCTTCTATTCCCATACCCGTAATCGTCGTTCCCCACAAAGTTGGCGTTTTGATAGCCAAACTCATCATCTTCAAACCCTCTAGCATTGTACATGTTACCTTGATTCACATACCCCCAATCTTCGTCATCATTAGCCCGATCATCATAGTATCCCCCATCATCCGAATATTCAGTATGAACACTCACATGTTCCAACGATTGGTAACCGGGAACACTAAACGGCTCATCATCAGAGATGGCATTTCTTAAATCATCTATATAAAAGAACGGGTCTTCATTCACAGGATTGCCACGATCTCGATTTCCTCTATGGTCGGAGTTGACATTCCGGTCATCGAGGTGAATGGGTAAGGAATTTTGTCGATGAAGGTTTTATTGTTGGGGTGTTCTTTGGGTGTTGTTGGGATTTTGGGTTCAGAAAGGTGGTGTGGGTGGTATAGAGTTGGTGTTACCACCCGGTTGCTCTTGAGGTATAGGTTGAACATTTTGGGCGGGATTGAAGTTGCTTCGGTATTGGAATTGGTTCGGGTTTTGGTTTGAGTTTTGGTTCGCCATTGAATCGGTTTCAATGGTCGGTGTGAGTTGTGGTGTTTTGGTGGTTTGATTAGAAGCAAGTGTTGCCTCTAACTGGCTTGCTAAATTCCTTCTTGCAACTCTCACGATTTCCGGTTCGTAGACTAATGGTGAAGTCCTCCCGGAGTTTCGCGTATGCATGCACTACCTGTAACCTGCACAAGTAACACACCCCGCGTAACAAAGAAAAACACAAGGTACAAGAATATAAATTATGCAAATTAAACAGATAATCACACGAATTCAAATAATATCCAAACACAAAGCGCACGCACTCCCCGGCAATGGCGCCAAAATTTGATCGGAGTGTCGCGCTCCGGTCAAAAATAATATTTATAAGCCCTATTTAGCCTTAACAAATAGCTAGTGATAGCAAGGGGTCGAACCATGAAGAGTATGTGGTTTGTAAATGGATTCGATTGAATTATCAAAAAGTGTCACAAATTATGAAGCTTGCTATGATATTTTGTATTTTTGTTTTGTTGAAAGATGTGAATTTAACTAATGGAATTGATTTAATTGATTAATGACTAATGATTAACGATTGCAAGAAAAATTGATTACTAAACAATAATAAGAAAAAGGGTTCACACCCGGTTTCGGTATTTGCCAACCTAGGGTTTCTACAAGTTTTAGATCCAACTCAATTGCGTACGATTAGCGGATTTAGTGTGCCGTGACTTAGGTGCCAATAACTATCAATGTTTCGAAAAACGGAATAGAACGCACTTTGTAATCAACACAAATAAAACCTAACCACGACAATGCATAACTATACATAACCATTTCTTAAAGTCATAACTTTTAACATCGTTCGACAATTTACGAATACGAAACAAATGTAAACTATTATCAATGGTTTAAAAAATCAAACACAATTTGTCACAAAGTTGAAGCAAGAAACAATTCAAAACCCTAAGTTAAACAACTACCTACACCAGGGTGAAACCAAGGTGATTAGCCGCTCATGGTTGAAGAAACTTGATCACCGGATACTTGGAACTTGAATGAAGTCATCTCGAAGCTTGAAAAATGGAGAATTGATGAATGATTAGGGCTTTGGTGAACGATGATGGTGGAGGAATGATGGTAGAAGGATTAG
Organism: Helianthus tuberosus; assembly: GCA_030545235.1. Lineage (NCBI taxonomy): Eukaryota > Viridiplantae > Streptophyta > Magnoliopsida > Asterales > Asteraceae > Helianthus > Helianthus tuberosus. The sequence goes on along the minus strand of JARYGA010047727.1, from coordinate 19,966 downwards.
GGTTTATAGATGGTTGATGTTGGATGATGATGATTCAGATTATGATTCGGGTGCTAGAGATGATGGTAGGTCGATTGGTAGGTGAAATATGGATGAATATGGCTCTAAGATGAATTCAAAACTCAAAGGAATAGTGTAACTCCCGAAAAATGATGACCCATATGTTATTTAGATCGTTCACAACCCAAGAGATCAACACAATCACGTCGCCAATTTAGGGAAGCCGTCGCCGACGGCCTGAATCCCCGTCGGCGACGGTGCGTGTATTTTGACTTGCAGCCGACGGCCAAACTCGCTGCCTACGGGCATTTCTGGCGACAGAGAATTGCATGGGGCGTCGCCGACGGGTCCTTTGGCTTTTGGCGACAGTGCCTAGATCCTTTAATTTCTGTTTTTCGCGTTCCTCTGCTAGACCTGAAAAACAAGTATCTAATTAAAAGTGGGCTATTCAAAATTAAAACTTGTGTAAAAACATCAAATTAAACAATTTCAAGCACCGGTTTTCGACTACGTATCACCATCCACCTAAACTTAACGCAGATACTGTTGAGACCCCATCCAAAGCCTTATTGGCTTTGGAGACCCTAATGAACTAACCTTTTACTCCTTGTGCAGGGAGCTTCTGCATGCTTAGATAGTCTTTGGTATATAGATAGTGGAGGCTCCAGGCACATGACAGGATGTAGAGCCCTACTCAAAGATTTCAAAACTCATGGAAGGGGTGATATATCCTTTGGCACAAAATGGGTCTTTAAAAACAAAACTGATGCAAGGGGTATTGTTGTCAATAATAAAGCAAGGCTAGTGGTTCAAGGTTTTAGACAGGAAGATGGCATTTACTATGATGAAACTTTTGCCCCTGTAGCAAGATTGGAAGCTATCAGACTGTTCCTGGCCTTTGCTGTCAACCACAACATAAAGGTGTTTCAAATGGATATCAAATGTGCATTCCTCTATGGTAAGATTCATGAAGAGGTATATGTGTGTCAACCTCCTGGTTTTGAGGATCCATTTTATCCAGATCATGTCTACAAGCTAAACAAAGCTTTGTATGGCTTGAAACAAGCACCAAGAGCCTGGTATGAAACTCTTTCCACCTTTCTTCTCTCTTTTGGTTTCACAAGAGGTAAAATAGACAAAACACTGTTTTTAAAATGGAGAGGGAAAGACTTGATGATTGTCCAAATTTATGTGAATGACATCATTTTTGGAAGCACATGTTCTAAAATGTGTGAAGAGTTTAGATAACTCATGACAGCTGAGTTTGAGATGAGTGCAATGGGTGAACTCCAGTGCTTTCTTGGTCTCCAAGTAAGGCAACTGCAAAATGGTACTTTCACCCATCAAGGAAAATATGCCAAAGAACTTTTAAAGAAATTTGAGATGGATGATTGTAAGCCATGCAGTACACCCAGTGCAACCACAAAAATAGTCATGTCTGATGAAAAGGATGATTTGGTTGATCAAACTCTTTATAGAAGCATGATTGGGTCTTTAATGTACCTAACTGCATCTAGGCCAGACATCATGTTTGCAACATGTGTTTGTGCAAGATCCCAGTCAGCCCCTAGAAAGTCAAACCTTATTGCTGTAAAAGGGATATTCAGATACCTAAAAGGTGCTCCCACACTTGGTATCTAGTATCCAGCTGATGGAAATATCAAGCTTTCAGGTTTCTCAGATAGTGACTTTGCTGGATGTAACACAACAAGGAAGTCCACTTCAGGAGGGTGCCAATTCCTAGGCAATTGCTTAGTGTCTTGGCAAAGCAAAAAGCAAGCAGCTGTTTCAACATCCACTGCTGAGGTAGAGTACGTTGCTGCTGCAAGCAGCACAACCCAACTATTATGGCTTCAAAATCAACTACTGGATTTTGGTATCACTGCCCTAAAGACACCACTCATGTTGGACAGTCAGGCATCCGAAAATATCATCAAAAATCCAGTTTCACATTCAACCACCAAGCACATTGATATCGGACATCACTTTGTGAGGGATTGCTATGAATAAGGTTTGATTTCTCTGCACCATGTTCCAACTAAATATCAGCTAGTAGATGTGCCAACCAAAGCATTAGACACATCCACCTTTGAAAGCTTGATCTCTAGGATTGACATGCAGAACATGGAATAACAGGCAAAATCCTATTTTTCTATGAATAAAGGCATTAAAATGTTTTCAGAAAATTAAAAATCCATTCTTAAAAATAGCAAAAAATGAAAATTTTCATTAAATCCTTAAAAGTCTGCCATAACCACTGTTTTGTTAAAACATCTGTTCTGTTAAATGTTGTCCACTTCTGAAAGTCAACCCCTATTCTCTCATTTCCTTGGTAATCACTGTTGTTCAAAATTAGTGTTTTCAACCACTGATAGGCTATCCACTGATAGTTTAAAGTCACCCACTTTTCTCATTTTACTGTTACAACCACTAATATTGCTCCATCAGTGGTTTCATAAAACAATTATCTTCCATTACTCATCAGGGGTTGGTACGTAGACAGTACATAGCGGTCAGATCTTTGTAACCGCTGCCACGTCAGCTTTCACTTTTTCTCCTATAAAACCCTGATCAAAAACCCCAAACAAGGTTTTCACTGAGGAATCGAATTCAAAATTCCTTTCTCAAAGCAGTTACCATCCATTTCTCTCCAATCATTCATCATCTTCTTCCTCTCGCACACATACTCAAATCCCTGTTTTCGTCATCTCACAAATTCACTCAAATGGCCATAGAAATCCCATTCAAAGTTCCTCACAATTACCTGCGTCTACTCACAAAACCCACTCACACTGAAACCTTCGATTCCATCATTGATACTATGCCGTCTTCAAAGTACAAAACTTTGTTGACTTCTGATGCTCCGGTTTACCTGGCAACCCAGAGAGAATTTTGGAAGAATGCGAAACTTGAATCTCAAGATAAAACGCCCATAGCCATCAGTTCCTCGATAAAGGGTGTACCAGTTAAAATCACACCACAAACTCTATCAGAAGTTTTTAAACTGAATGATCTTCAAGGTAAAACTTCTTTTCCTAAAATAGAGTATCAAACAGATTTTTTAGAAAGAGGGTATGCTGAGGAAATGAAAAAAAAAGACACTTTGCAAAAAGGCAGTTTTCCTCCTGCCACAAGGTTTTGGTTTCATACCCTCTTAATGTGTGTTTCTAATAAGACCACTGCTTTCAATGAAATTCCATTGAAGATCCAATACCTGGGTTATGCTATCTTGCATGGGGAAAACTTTAACTAATCCCAGGAGATCTTTGATGACTTGGTCAAAAATGTTACTAAAAATTTATTTTTACTATTTCCAAGGTTCTTAAGCTTTTATTTTCAAAAGAAATTTGCAAGGGATAATGCTCATGTGCTTATCCAAGGTGAACCTTTACAAATAAATGGCCTTACACCTGAAACTTTTACAAGGCTGTCAAAACCATCTTCCAAAACACAAACAGAGGCTCCTAAGCAGACTTTAGCAGCTACCACTGCTCTTCAGGATCCTGCTGCTGAGCCCACTGCTCAAGGTGATCACAGCAGCAAAACAACTGCTGTGAAACCCACACCTAAATCCACCAAAAGACCAAAACAAAAGAAAACACAAAATCCCCCCAAACCTACAAAAAGGCAACTCTGGAAGATTATATCCCAGAGCAACTGCCAGTGACAACACAAAAATCACCAGAAACCACTGCTGCTACCTCATCACACAGTTGGAAGAAAGATCTCAACCTGAGCCTGAAACTCCCCCTGCTTCTTCTAAAAAAGAACAGGTTGTAAGAACAGGGACACCACAATATGATGCTCTAGAAACACTTGATTCCATCATCCACAGTCCACTGCCCGGGGCAAATTCTCTTTCCACTCCAATACTGACTGCCACAATTCCACCACAAACAAAACTTTTGTTGGATGCACTTGATATAGCTCAGACAGAAATCAGTTCCTCTCAACCACCTTTCACTGAGAGCATACCACCACAAGTGACTGAGTCTGAGCTCCCTATCATTGCTAACCCACCAACAACACCTGAGGAGGTTACCCTGAAGGATGTACAAGTACTTCCTGTCAGTAGTTCAAGTGAAGCAGCTACTACAAGTGTTGAACCCACTGGTTTACACTTGGACAGTAGTTTCATCAATCAGACTTCCTTGAAGGCAATTTCTTCCTTGGGAACCAGGGTGTTTCTAGCTTTCACTGGTTCACTAAAACTGGTTTCCAGAACTGAAGAAAGAAGTCCCCAGTACCAAGAAAAAGGGGAATCAGTGGATGATTTTTGGAATACATTCCCTAAGTCAACCACTGTTACAACCACTGAAAGTGGGAAATCAAATGATCCCATTAAGTTGGGTGATGGTTTAATGTACCGAGAATTGACGGATAGAGTTGACAAACTTGATACATCTGTTGCAGAAATCAAAGACATGCTGCAACAGTTGTTGAAAGCACAAAAGGTACCATCCACTGCTGCACCAACTCCAAAAGCTGCTCCATCATCTGCTTCTACTCCAAATGAGCTGTGGAGTTTGTTTCAACCTATGCTCATCCAACAAAGACAATTGGCTTATCAGCAACATGAAATTCAGGTTCAAAAGATCAGAAATATCATGGAAGCTAGAATTCAAAGACACCCAAGCAGATATAAAAGCCATCAAGGCTCACTTCCTGAACACCACTGGCACTGCTCCTCCCTCTATCATCTTTGTGGACAACCCACCACCAGCTGATGCCAAAAAGGGGGAGAAAATGAAGCAGTTGAAGAAAAAGAGATATGAAGATGGTCTGTACATTGCACCAGCTAATTCAAGTATGCTTGCAGACATTCCTTTGCCAGATGGTTCCAAAAAGGTTGATGTAACCTTGAATGCCATTGCTGATGCAAAAGCAAGGGTGAAAAAGGATTTGGAGGCAAAGGATAAAGCAAGGTTTGAACAGGAGAAGAGAGTTTTTATGGAGCTGAATGAGCAGGGTACTTCTGAGCCAAAGGATGAAGAAAGTCATAAGGTTAAAAGAAAGCAGCCCACTAGATAAGTGAGGCAACCCAAACACATACCATTCAGACCAACAAAACATACTCCCAAACTTTCCAAAAGCTCCACACATCAATCTTCCAAACCAACATATGTTCAAACACCTGTTGTATCAACAGTTGTTGGTACTTCAGTAGTTTCCACATCTGTCACCCAAACAACTGCCACCACTACTACTTCAACACACACTCAATCCACTGCCTTACCACCACCACCAAAAATCACCTCACCACCAAAAACAACTTCATTACCACCAACACCACCTGCTAAAAAGCAGAAGACTTCAGGTGACACATCATCTGTTGTAATGACAACAGCGGTTGAAACACCAGTTGTTTCAACAGCTGTTAGTCAGCCATCTACCACTCAAATCACCATCACTAAACCCACCAAGACACCACCCACCTTTCCTAAACCCAAAAGGAGAAGGATGATACTCAATGATGAATCTTCACCACCTCCTACATCTTCACAACCACTGTCCCTTGTACCTATTCCAAACCCTGTTCCTCTCTCTTCAGCACAAGTCTCAAATCCAAACACTACCATTTTTCCTGCAGGTGTCCAGTACCCTTTAGATCTTCCAGCAGTTAGAGAGAAGATCAAATCATTCTACACTGAAGATGACCCTGCTAAAAGGAACCTGCCATCTATTCAAGGATATCCTAGGCCTAACAACATAGAAGAATACTTGAAAATAAAAGCCCAACAGGCAGAGGATATCTCCAAAAAAATTTCACAAGGCAAATCTGACAAAGAAATCCAAAGATACTACCAACACCTGCTCACTCAGGTCAGTACTTTGGAAAGGTTTTCAAAGAATCTTTGCCAGCAACTCTCAGAAAGAGATGATGAAAGTCTGAGAAAGGATTACCTTGAACATATTATGGCATTCAAGAAATACAAGGGAGACAAGAGTCAATATAAAGAATGGACCCTTGGTGAACTTAAAGAGGAGTTGGAAAGAATTGAAAAAATGAACAAAGAAAAAATAAAACACACTCTTCCTGTTTGGGCAAAATACAAGAAGAATGTACCTGATAAGGTGTTACAGCTGAAGAGAATGAAAGAGGAACTTATTGCTGCTGATTTTGGGTCAAGGAATCAGGTAACAAGGTGGAAAGAAGAAAAGGTCACAGCCAGCTACAAAAAGTTGAAAGAATTAAGAAAGAAAAATCGAAAGGTTCCTCAAAAGCCTATTTACCTTGAAGCAGTGGTTCCAACAAGACCACAAAAACTGCCTATCAGGAAACCCACTGTTCCACCTGCTGCCATCCTTTACCAAAGAAGGAAAAAAAAGCAGATGGATGCAGAAACACCAGAAGATGTAGCAACAGGGGATGAAGTTATAAAAATGGTTCTTAAACAGATGATAGCAGAGAACCCTGAATTAGCAAACACTTCAAGCACTGCTCAATCTGTTATCCCCAGGCCACCATCTCCAAACTCATCATCAATAAAACCTCTCCTAAGAAACCCGCTAGATTCAAAAATACTAAAGTGGAAAATTGACAAACAGACCCACGTATTGACTTTGATCAAATCCAGTGGTGAAGTGAAGAAAATATCAAGGGAACAAGCACTGGGCCTGGGTGTTGAAGATCTGCAAGATCTCCTTGATCTTACACTATGCAGGGATGAGGATGATACAGATGCCCTGGACTTTGAATTACAACTCAAAGGACAAATAAGGGACCTGTTGATGATGCAATAAAGATTCACAATAATGAAGGGTTTTGGCATCATCTGTTCCAGGGGGAGATTGTTGGGATTGAACCCTAACAAAGGAACAGTTGATTAAAGCCAAAACTGGATCAGAGCAGTGGATCCAGAATAAGCAGATGTTTGTATTCAATTATCTCCCCTTGAAAGTGGCTAAACAACTGATGACCTCTATCTACTGCTCGTCTACAACAACTGCCCTTCAACAACTGCTGATGATTAAACAACTATTGAAGACTAACACTGATGCTCAATCTACTGATCTGGGTCAAGCACTGCTGAAGACATAAAGTACTGCTGGAGTCACAACAGTGGAATGGGAAGTAGTAGTTTTGTTTAGTCATTGTATTGTAATGTAATCAGTAGTTAGCAAGCAGTAGTTGTATTAGATCAGTAGTTACAGGTTGTTAGGAGGTTAGATGTCACTTTCATGGTGACGTCAGCCAAGATGCTTCAGTGGTTTGCTCGGGCCTATAAATAGAACAGTACCCTGTACTGTTCTATTAGCTCTTTCATCACTTGTATTCCTGTACGAACAAATACTGTGAGCTCAGGCTGAGGGGGAGTTTGTTATACATGCATGCATTGTAATTGAAACATGAAATAAATTCAATCTTTCGGTTCTATGTTAAAATGTGTGTTGAAAGCATTTCTCCTATTTGATTGTGTATGAAAGTTTGTTTCCATTTATATTTCGCTGCACTTCTTCTTATTCATCTTCTTAATTATCAAACAAAAACACAATCATAAGAAACTCAGATCCTAACAGTATGTATGTGGGTATGTAAGTATGCATGTAAGTATGTATGTACGCAAGGTTTCGATATGCTTGAGCAATGATATTATAAATAGTGTACCTTAATAATGAAGAGTAATGCAGGTACAATCTTGAAGTCTCACCAGGGGTTTGATGCTCGGATGAAATGCTTAAATGTAAAAGATAACGGAACGAAAAGTATACGAGGATGAATCTTTGATTATATTAATAATGTGAGCTAATGTTATGAGTGTATATGGTGAGTGCAGGTTGTACGAATCACGAATCACGAATCATGATCATCGAGGAGTTGAGATTGAATACTTAGTCACAAGATAGATTGTACGGGAACATTGGTGTATGTAATATAATAGAACATAAGTTATGTTTTTATTTAGTAAATGAGTTGATTGATGATTTTATTTGAAAGAGTTATTTTAATATGAAATTTCAAGTAAGTCAAGGTATTTATAAGAGAAGAAATTTTATGGCATGAATTTCCGCTGCGACTTTTTGTCAAAAACGTATATGAGTCTTACAGATATGCATCAGAAAACTAACAGTCACCGGTTTTGAGTCCTCCGCCACTTCACCGTCACGAAAAACCATATCACCTGCAGCCTTGGTCACGATTTGCTCTAGGGGCGAACCTAGAGTGATAGAAGGGGTAACCTTCGTTTCCCCTTAATGCTCCGGTGACGCTCCGACACTAGTGTAAATTTTGGAGAAATCTGACGTTTTTTCGATTTCGTTACCCCTTTTTATTGAAACGTTACCCCTATGCGGATTTTCTAGATCCGCCACTGATTTGCTCCTTCAACAGTGTTTGAGGCAAAGACACGCGTTTGGTCACCATCGGTTGCTACTGTCAATGTGAAGACCCAACGGATTCCCCCATCCCAAAGAGAATCCCCTAGTGCCAATAATGGTTTCGATTCAGGGTTTTTGCCAAAGAAGAAAAAGATGTAGTTGTGTGTGGCTGTGTGCTTTAGGGTTTGAGATATTAAGACACTTCTTGCCTGAAGAGCGGAAGATGAAGAATCGTTAATCGTTGAATAAAGACATTATGTGTAACCGTAGTGTAATCACAGTTACTCTACAAGTTTAAATACATATTTTTTAGTTTCTGTGACTAAAATACATGTTTAATAAGAACATAAGAAAAAAAATTTCAAAAAATTAAAAAATTCCTAATTCACTTCTCATGTTAAGCCCATTTGTATGTTAAGACTGATCTCTGTCAGAACCTAACTCTATATATAATGACGGGAAAAGAGAGTACAGTAGTTGTTATACAACCATCTTAAGTTTCATAGTCAAAGCAAAAGATATAAATTTTATGCAATTCTCGTAGTTCTCAACTTAAAATTAGTTAGTTACGGATAGACCTTCAATGTAATAATATATATTTTATAATATTAACAAATATATTTATGAACGATCTTGTAATACAATCCTTGTAAGCGCATAATCCATGGTTTTTAAAATCTAACAGAATTAATATTTTAATTTTATTTAGATGTTTATAAGAGTTAAATAAAAAAAACAAATTTAAGCCTAAATAAGCATATGAAAGACCAAATTGCCCATACGACTTGCGGTGCGGTGCATTGGTGGTCATGGCAATGACGTAGGGTTGCATTAAAGTTGTACCAAAATCAGGAGGAAGTGACGATTATTTACGTTTTATAGACACGTTGAATATGTTTTTTCTTTCATAACTATTTTTGGAATGTTATACATGCATATATACAAACATCATATATGTCAAAAAAAAAAAAAAAGAAACACTAAAATGACGTATATATCAACAAACTTTACTACCCGAGAGACCTAGAAAGAAGAACATGCAGATAAAAGAGATCTCGGGTGCATCTAAAATAAACATTTTTGAAGGATTAAGCGTCAAATTATCCGTCCGAAACATACATTCCTTGCAAATCCTGAAATTATGGAACATAACCTCATTAGAGTGTATTTATAATAAACATTTTTGAAGGATTAAACGATAGACTGTCTGTCTGAAATACGTATTACCTGCAAATTCTAACACATAGTGGTTTTATTCCCGTTAAAGTCATACTTATTCTCATGCCGAAGGGTGGTTACGAGAAGAACCTCCCACCTCTCATACTCGTACGAGCTCACGTTGTTACTGTTTTGCATATTAGTTCACGAGGCGACATCAACTATTTGATTTAACGAAAAGATTAAGGATTTACCTCCTCTTAAGACTACCTCCTAGGTTTTATCCCTCACAAATTTAAACCGATATTTCTTCACAAATCATTCACTATAAAAAAAGTACTTCTGCAAAAGATGACTTCAGTTCGCAAGTTACACTACCGTTCACTATTGAATCTAATCATATATATATATATATATGGGAGGGTTTAAATGAGAACACTAAATACTACGAGAACCGGGAGAACGAATGTAAAAACCACAAGAACTTGGTAAAAAACAATTCAAATTCAAAAATTCATTTTACACTTATCATTATTATTATTTGAATACAATAATAGGAATTAAATTTACACTATCAAATTTACGTGAATTCGTAAATAAAGAAAATTTACACATGTGTAAGTTTGCTATTTACACAAGTGTAAATTTGTTATATTTACACATGTGTAAAAAATTTAATAAGAGTGATTTTGAGAAGAGAAATGAACTATTTGATGTTGTAAATTCTTTTTTTGATGTTGTATTTTAATTACAACGAGGGTTGTATTAAAAAAATTGGTTTTGATTGATATCATTCGTTCTTATGGTTCTCGTAATATTTAGCGTTCTCAAGATAACCCTCCCCTATATATATATTCAATAAGAAAATCATGTTATTCTACTATTTTTTTTTCTATAATTGGTCTAATGAGTTCACGTGATACGTCAAGCAAAAAAAAAGTATAAACTTGTAAATACATTGGGGTCTTAAAAAATTATAAAAGAGTGAAATTGTGTATTCACATACGAATACAATTCATTCACAAATGAAGGATTTGAAAGCTGAAAAAAGTGTTTTGTTTGAGTTTCAAATTCTACAAATTTAGTCCCGGGGCTAGGATTCGAGTTAAAGAAACAAGGGCCAAACCAACTACCCAAGAATTGAATCGTCGAGCGAAAACACTTGACAACCTCGTAGAAGATCTACATCCTCACAGTTTAAAAAGTGCTACACTTTACAACCCTCTATTAGCTGACCGTTACATTGACTAGAACAAATACTATTTTGTATATTGTTCATATCAACACATGTACCTATGGTTTAAACTTATTCTCATATTACAACCTTGTGTTTTACCAAAAATATTTTCCTTCCAATTTCAAATTCGTATAACCATATGAACACCCTAACAATATATATGGGATTAGGTTCAAGAGTGAACACTAGTGTATCTTGCAAACTGAGTGAACTAATCCATACCATACACGTATGTAAATCAATGGTCATGATTTGATGATGAAATACAGTAGTTTATTTTATGATTTGATGATGAAATCCTAGCCATACATGCGTGTAAATCAATGGCCAAAATTTGTTCACTCAGTTCACAAATACATTGATGTTCACTCTAGAACCCCACCCTATATATATATATATATGGGAAGGATCCGTTAGAACAGTGGCGGAACTAACTCATTAAATGAGGGGTATCCCTAAAAAATTTTTTACTGTGCAATCGACAATAATAAAAAAAACGATAATAAATAAATTATTAAAAAAAGACAATAAATAAATAAAGTAAAATAAGTGCCTAATAAATTTGTCCTTTTTTTCATAGCTTGAAATCGTTTAATCACATCGTTGTCTTTTACTTTAAAAAACAAATACCAAAGCAGGAGTGGAACGACCGGAACCAGTGTTATCGCAGCAACAAACAAGAGGATTGTGGATTCTTTTATTGAACCGGTTTTATTGGCAGCAGCAAAACAGGAGACCAGTGCGTAGAGGATGACCAGCGACGTTTGGTTTTCTTCTAGAACCTAAGCGACGATAAGAAAGAATGCCGCCATACGTTGTTTTGTGTTTTTTTGGGCTAATCTAAACAGTTGGGCTTATCTAATCAATTGAGTCATTGTTTCAATTGGGCTCCCTTATTTTATAAGTTTGGGTTGGTTAGGGGTATCTTTGTATTATCTTAGGGGTATCTTTTGTATAAAACTAAAAAATATATATAAAAAATACACTACGCATACGGACTTCAGCCGTAGCCCATGCTACGGCTCACATACCTTTAGTTCCGCCCCTGCGTTAGGAACCACCCTTTATTGCGAGAACCGCAAGAACCAGTGTGAACACTAACAGTAATACCTAAAAAAATCTAAAAAACACCCACAAAATTTTTTTTTACTATTTTTTTGGGAAAGTCGCTATATTTCATCAATAATAAAAATAAATTCCAAAAAAAAAAAATTCGAGTAACAGTTATCCATGCACATGTGCATATGTGTCATTTCTTTGACAAAATCCGTAATTCATTACAAATATTAGACAATTGCACTTTTATTTACACTACCACGTGTAATATGCTACTTTTTACGTTAACAATATTAGAAATGCACATGTGCATCTATATGTATCAACATGAAACAAGGTTTTAGGTACATTACTTTGAATACACTTTCTCTTTCATCTATCATTCCATCCATAATACACAAACATGCACATTTGCATGTTTGTCATTTTTTGACAAATTTCGTAATTCATTACAAATATTAAACAATTGCACTTTCATTTACACTACCATATGTAATACACTACTTTTTACATTACCAATATTAGAAATACACAAAAAATAACTAGAACATAAACAACATCCTTGAGCAAAGAGGGACCGCACGTACATCCACCTAATTACCTGAAATACATGTAAGTTTTGGAAAATCGTCAACATAAGTTGGTGTGAATTCATGTAGTTTTGTGTAAACATTTAAGTATTCGTTGTAAGAATCATGGTATGTAATTGTACTTGAAAAAGTATTATGTAAATGTAAGGAAATCGAGATCGCTAATGGTTCGCGTGGCCACTAACATATGTAACGACATAGAAAGCATCCAAACCATAGGCATTTTACATGTCGATTCACGACTAGAGACACAAAAGCACTCATGGTAACAATGTGGCCAAGAGTGTGGCTGCCTGAAATCCATTAGATCTAACCTTTTGTTGAGCGGTCTAGGACTTACGTTGATTAATGGTGCTTATGACACCCTACTCGTGACATGATCTATAGTATCATTCCTTAGTTTGGTTCCTACATACCACAGTACATGTATTTTCCCCAAGTTTAGAAAACAAGAAAATGTTTAAAAGGTGGGGACATGAACTCACAGTTTGGCGTAACTCGCGTCGTAAACGTTCACCGGCTTTGTCGTGTAGGCGTCGCAACCTATAATTGTTTTATGTACGTTAGCCACTAGACTTGTATCACACAAGTACAAGTCACCATCTTAAGTTTATGTATTTGTCTTTTATACGTTCAACTCTTGTGAGGGTCGTGCCCTTGTTTGTCGGGTCTTGCCCGTTCGTCGTGTCTTTGCACTTTGAATTTGTATTGTTTATTGATACATATATATTTTACTTTCCAAAAATATATATTTGTTTATGTAGTATTTCTCAAAGTAATAAGTGTTAAAAATAAACTATATCTTTAACTTGTTCATATATGTTACTTATATTATTTTTCCAAAAATAAATATAAGTATTTTGTTAAATAATATTCTCAATATTATTTTTGTGCAAGTATACTTAGGAAAGTATACTTGTATTTTTATGTAAATACTTGTGTATTTTACATTATTTGCCAAAAATCACTACTTTGATTTTTATTACATTCCGGAATTATATTTCTTAAAAATAATATATTTTTAAGACTTGTGTGGAATATATATATTTTGTCATGCTTGAAAGCATATATATTTATTTTTGTTATTCACCCATTTTTTGTATAATTTCCATTACTTGGTAATAGGTACATATTTGTCCAAATATATATTTATGTCCAAAAATTGTCCAAAGTCCATATACTCTTCTTGAGATTTGATGTGTATAAAATGCATCATATAAATTACATCAAATGAGGCATAAAACTAACCCTTTTTAGTACTAATGTTGGAAAAAGTGTGCTTTTGTCTTCCTTTTGTATTTTCAGGATTAAATGAGCTCAAATGAATAAAAGAAGCAAAAAGCCAGCTAAATCTAACATGAATACAAGAAAAGGAATAAACGTGGCATGCCCGACCCCTCGACAGCATCTTCCCAAGCAAAAAACAAGAGAACAGAAGGCTGAACACGCCCCGTGCTCAATGAGCATGGGGGCGTGCCCAAGTGTCTGCAGAAAAGACAAAGTTGTAGAAGCTTCTATCACCTACCACAGGGGCGTGCCCAGCGGACACGGGGCCGTGGTCAACTCTAAGATTCGCAGAATCTAGGAAAATCTTGATAGTACAGATACACTTCTGCACATGGGGTCGTGCCCAGTGGACACGGGGGCGTGGTCAACTAATGCAGACAAACTGCATTTAATGAAGAAAGAGAAGATGGATGGACACGGGGCCGTGCCCAATGGACACGGGGCCGTGTCAGGGCTTCTGTGCTGGCTATAAATAGGGGTGCTTGGCTCAGTTGCAAATCATCCCTTGGCAAACCACCTCTCTCACACTTCACCCACCCACCATCAAAACCCACATCCACCACCATCATCCATCATAGAGTGAGTGTAGTAGTCTCGGGATCCAAGATTGATAGTAAGAGTTCTTGACAATCAAAGGCCATGTTTGCCTAAGTCTCTTACATCACTTGGTGAAGACAAGTATTTAGTGTAATACTTTTTATTTTTAATCTTTTCGCACTTTTTATTTGGTTATGTATTAATGACTTTAATAACTAGTTTCTTATGTTGAAGGTGAATCTTCCTTATCATTTGTCCGTGGTGTCTTGGCGTTATTTTACTGTCTATATAAAATAAAAGATTTACACCATTCATATCTCCACGGTCTATATGGAGATATGTTGGCTACCTGGTCGGGGGTTAAGGGAATGGTTTGGTAAGAGTCTTGCCTTGTTCAGTGTATAGATCCTGCAAGGACCTGGGTCAAGCTTAGTAGGACCTCCTTCAATACCCACTGGTATTGGATGGCGGGGGTTCGAATTTCTTGATCCCCTCATATGTAAGCTACTATTAAAACATTAACCCGGCTACTTAGGATTGTATCTGTCACACCCTGACTTTTGCGGAAGCGTGATTATGGTGTGACTTTCTTAATATCATTGCATTCAATCATAACAACAACTATATGATAAAACCATAGATTCGTCATCCATTAAATAAATTTAAAACATAACAACATGGTTTTGAAAAGAAGATTTCAAATTTGAGTTTTACAAACCGTGCAAATTGTTTATGAGTTCATTAAGGACTCATCAAGAGATATTAAAAATAACCAAGGTTTGGAAGACGTGTCTCGTCCAAGAATAAACACACTAACCAAACCCAAAGACCATGGATGGCATCTTTATTCCTATCGCAGCATAAAACTTCCATCGCCCGCCATATCCACTTACTAATTCCCTGAAATACATGTGGTTTGAAAACATCAACAAAAGTTGAGCGAGTTCATGTGTTTGTTTGTGTGTATGTATAAACCTTTGAAATCGTTGTAAGTATGTATGTAAGTTTATAAATCCCGGTATGAAAGCAACAAGGAAAAACAGATCACCAATGGTTTGCAAGGCCATTGATATGTGTGAAGTGATGCAGGAAAACTCAAACCTAGCAGATTTCGTCGATAAGACATAGTCACCTCATGGTCCACTCAGCGGACTTAGGGGTGGAGCTCGCTACACCCGAATAGATCTATCACTCATGTCCCTCGGTCCTACAACGAGGATTAATGGCATTAAGCGTTATACCCACCACTCACATGATCAAGCAGTACCCTTCCTTAGCTAACCATACCACGTAAAATGTTCGTAAACAGTTTGTAACATGTATTTCACGCCCGAAGTATAAAACTTAAAACAGTAAAAGAAAGGGGGACATGAACTCATGGTTTTGCGTTCTTCAAATCCGCCTGTAACTCAAAGTTTCCTCTGGCGTACACGACTACCTACAATGTACTATGGTCTTATTAGACGAGCGGGTCGTGCCTTGACTTAGTGTTAACGTTTCTGAGTTACGTCTCTTTTATGTCTTCAATATTATTCCAAGTTATAATCACTTGTTAAAATAATAATTATCTTAACTTTAAATTATATTCTAATTTTGGAATAATCGTTAAATAATATTTTGTAACAATACTTCTCAAGTATTTATATTCTTATTTCCTTCCCAAGGATGGGGTATCTCATACATGTTTATCCAAGAAAACGTATATTTTTCCCAAAAATCATACATCTACTAAAAACTCTAGGAAAATATATTTTTACTTCTCAAAAATAATATATTTTCTCCTTGTCGAAAATATGATATAACTTGGTAATATTTACAAAAATCATATTTTCATTTCTTGCATCCAAAATATCATTTACCAATAATATAATTATAACGGTATTTTCCGGAATATTTTGTAAGTTACATTCTTGCCTTTGGTTTCACAATATTAAGTGCGTAACTTATATACATTTATTCCTCGTGATTTTTGGTATTATTTTGGATTGTAAATCCTTGGTATTTTGTTAAGTTATATTATTTTAACCCTAAAATAATATAACTACTACACAAAGTACACAAATAATCACACACAATGTGTTTTTAATGTAAATACATATTCTAAATACATATTTGTCCATTTTTATTTCTAAAAACCAACCTCCAATACTTGTATTTATGTAACAAAATCTATGGCGAAGTTTATATTGAAAATCCATAGTTAAAATACACTTGTAAATATTTGTTAGAAAATATTTTTCTAAGTGTTTATATTTTTAGAAAATTTTGCCATAGTTTCCCCTAAAAATGGAGGTGTCCATGCTATCATAGCATATCATTTTCTTTTCAAAAATCATCACAACCAAATCAACAATCAATTCTACACTTACCGAGTGCCAACACTATACTATTTACATAACAACATGAACTTGAACTTTCACAAAAACTTGTAGTAACTTGGTAGTGTTTTTAGTAGGTTTAGTTACCCTCTAAAGTGGGTTTACTTCTTTAAGAAACTCATTCTTGGAAGAGTTAGGTGTTTACAACTTACTACATGATTTTTCCAAAAATCATTCTCTTGAATTTTTCTTGTAATCAATGTATTCTTATACTTGTTTCACCATTATAAACATGGTGAGTTTCATTAAAAACAATGTGTCACACCCTGACTTTTGCGGAAGCGTGGTTATTGGTGTGACTTCTTAATTCCATAGCATTCAATCAAAACAACGCTATATGATAAAAACATGAGATGTTCATCCATTAATTAAGTTTAGAAAATACTACAACATACTTGTCTTGAAAACATCGATGCCAAATTAAGTTACAAACCATGACATGTTCAACTGAGTTCATAAAGACTCCACAAAAGACTTTAAATAAAACCTGAGTTTAGAAACATGTATCCCGTCCAGGAATAGGATACACCCCTAAACTCAACAACCATGGATAACACCTTTTATTCACGACGCAGCTTGAAGACACATGCATACACCTGCCAGATCCACTAGCAAAGTTGTACCGGGCTTCCGGCTGGAAGACACAGTCACCCTATGGGCCACCCTAGTCCTCATGGGTGTGTGCTCGCTACACCCAAATAGATCTATCACTCATGCCCCTCGGTCCTTATACGAGGATTAATGGTCCCAAGTATCCGCCTTCCCAATCACATGATCTATGGTTCTTTCCTAGGCTAACCATACCAATAGTTTTGTATGTAATCCTTTTGTAACATGTATTTCACCCCCGAAGTAAATAAACAAAACAATTTAGAGAAAAGGGGGACATGAACTCACAGTGTTACGTCTTCAGTACTGGCACCCAAATCTCCTCAGCAAACACGACTACCTACAGTGTATTAACGTCTATTAGACGGGCGGGTCATGCCTTTGCTTAGTATTTACGTTTTTGAGTTACGTTTCTTGTGTTCCCAATATTATTCCAAGTTATAATTACTTGTTAAAATAATAATTATTTTAACCTCAAATTCTATTTAGTTTTGGAATAATTGTTTAAGCAGTATTTTTGTAACAATACTTCTCAAGTATTTTATTTTCGTGATTCCTTCCCAAGGATGGGGGTATATTATACATGTATATTTGTATTATTGTAATTGTATTTCCCAAAATAATATATTTCTAAGTCCCACTTTAGAAAATATATTTAAACTTATTTGTCCAAAATAATGTATTCCAAGAACATATATATTTTTCCCAAAAATTACATATCTTCTAAATATTTAAGAAATATATTTTACTTCCAAAAATAATATATTTTCCCTTTGTCAAAGTATGATATAACTTGTAATAATAATAAAAACCATACTTTCATTCCGTTTGTATCCAAAATAATATTTACCAAAAATATATATGTAACGGTACTTTCCGGAATATTTTGTAAGTTACGTTCTATTGTTCGGTTCCACAATGTTATGTGTGTAACTTATATATTTATTCCATGATATTCTAGGCATTATTTTGGATAGTAAATTTCATGGTATTTGTTAAGTTATATCATTTTACCCCAAAATAACATAACTTATTTCACAAAGTATACAAATATTCACACAAGTGTCTTGATGTATATATATATATATATATTCTAAATATATATTTACCCATTTTTATTTATAAAAACCAACCTCCAATATTTGTATTTTTGTTACAGAAATTATGGCAAAGTTTATATTGAAAACTTATGATCAAAATTCACTTGTAAATACTTGTTTATAAAATATTTTTCTAAGTGTTGGTATTTTTAGAAAATTTTGCCATAGTTTCCCCTAAAAAAGGAGGTGTCCATGCTATTAAAGCATATCATTTTCTTTTAGAAAATCATCGCAACAATCAATCAATTAATCCCTAAACCACTTACACTTACCAAGTGCAAAAACTATACAATTTCCATAGCAACATGAACTTGATCTTTCACAAAAACCTGTAGTAACTTGGTGGTGTATTTAGTAGGTCTAGTTATCCTTTAAAGTGTTTTTATTTCTTTAAAAATCTCATTCTTAAAGAATTTAGGTGTTTACAACTTGTAAACATACTTTACAAAAATGTTTCTTTGTGAGATCTTCTTGTTTCATGAGTGTTTATAGACTTGTTTTACCACTAAATATAGTGTAGGTTTTAGTAAGAACCATGATCTTCTATAAATCGTATTTTGAACTTGATTCTTTTAGAAAAACCATTCATAAATCTTAGATCACTAAGTTTGCCAACTCACTTGATTATCATTTTTCAAGAAATCATTTTATTTTCAAGTTCATGCTTACATAAGAAGATGATTATGTTATGTTGTCACATAATCTTCCTCTCACTTGCTAGATCATGTGTTTAATCATAATCTAGCAAGCTCCATGTGATGATCAACATCATATTCTCAAGAAAACAACAAGCAAGCATTATGCATACACTAAACAACATTATTTCACCAATATATCCTCATATGTTAAGCTTATGTTTATGATTCTTGATTATGTCTTTTAATGTTTAACAAGATAATCCATGAATATCATCTTTTAACCAACAAAATTAGAAGTATTAAAGGGTTAAGAGAGTCTTACAACTAGCTCTAAGCTAGGGAGGAACACAAGATGAAAATGGAGTGGATAAAAGCAATTGATGGAGGTTCTTCAAGTTCTACAAGCACCAAGCTTCATGAATCACCTTCTAACACCTTGGAATAACCTTGGAATGCTTGGGTGGTGGATGAAAAATGGTGATGGCGGGGGCGTTGGGGTTGGCCGAGAATGGGAGAGGAAGAGGAAGAGAGATTAAGTGTGGTGATGAAGATGAAATGTGATGATCTCTTGAATCCTTATGCCATACTTATAACCATCACTTCTCAATATTTTGGCAACAAGAGCAAGGCAAGATCTAATAAAATAAAGAAATAAAATCTTGAGATATGGTGGTGTGGTATAGCCGATTACTAGCATGGGGGGGGGGTCTAAGTGTAACTTTGAGCCAACTAGTTAGTTTATAATCCAAATCCAAGTATATAGTTAGTTAAGTTAGTTACTAGATATTTTAGTGGGTGTTAAGGTGTTCGGGGATCATGACTAGCTCAGAAATAATTAAACAATGTTTCTAGTTTAATTTTGGTGTTTCGGGTAATGTCTGGTTGTTCGGTTAGATACCGGTTCGTTAAAGTGTCAAGCTATTCCGTTTAATGATCTTTATGTAACTTTTTGTGACACTTTTAATTCCCGACACTTAGGAAATCATACATGACCATTTTGCCATATTTTTTGCACATTACTAGCTTGTTAAAAAGCTGAATTTTGCTGAAATATGCA
>JARYGA010047726.1:0-45590 GCA_030545235.1 Helianthus tuberosus | reverse complement strand
TAACATTTCTGTAGGTGCTAACCGATAAGGTGCCTTGGCTATCGGTGTAGTTCCTGGAATTAGATGAATCCTAAATTCTACTGCTCTATCCGGAGGTAATCCCGGTAAATCTTCTGGGAATATATCTGGATATTCTGAGACTACAGGAATTTCCTTAAGTTCTTTACCCTTAGTACTAATGATTACTGAAATCATATATACTATTCCTTGTTTTCGTTCATAATTAGCAACTTTCATTACTAATATGAACTTCATGGGCTTACGTGGTTTATCTCCTGGAATCCTAATCACTTCTCCGGTGGGTGATTGAATTTCTATGGAATTCTGATCACAAAGGATTTTAGCATGGTTGGCTATTAACCAATCCATTCCTAATACAACAACAAATTCAGCTAAATTCATCGGCAATAGTTTTGCAGAGAATTTATGTCCTAAAAGTTCTATGTTTTCTTCTTGCAAAACTTTATCTATTTTAACTGAATTTCCGTCTGCCGTTTCAACTGTAAAAATCTGCCTAATATTGGTTAAAGGTAAATTAAGAGCTTGGCAGAATGAAGTATTTATAAAACTTTGGTTTGCACCAGAGTCAAATAATACTTTGGCGTAAATGTTGTGAACTAAGAACGTACCCGCTATCACATCTGGGATGAGTTCTGCTTCTTGAGTGGTCAGCTGGAATGCCCTAGCATTTTTCTTAATATTTCCGTCGGTCGCCTTGGTTTTGTTGTCTGCCGGTTTGATTAATTTAGGACATTCTGTTTTGAAATGTCCTGTTTCTCCACAATTGTAACAAATTGTGGATTTCTTCCTGCAGTTCTCTTCCCGATGTCCTACAACTTTGCAAAAATTGCAGGTTATATTACATCTTCCATAATGTTTCTTTTTGGAATTCCTGCAGAATGACATAGTTGAGGATTTTCCCGTTCCTCTTCTGTTGAAGTTGTTATTATTACCCGTACGAAATCCCTGGGTAATTTTCTGAGCCAATTCTTTCTTTCTGTCTTCATCTCTTGTGCGCACCAATTCATCGGTTAGGGTATTAGCTAATTCCACAGCATCGTCAATAGTGCGAGGTCTCGCAGCTTTAACAATATTGCGGATTTCACTAATCAGTCCCCAAATGTAGCGAGAAATGAGTACCGGTTCTGGCGAAGCCAGTGTTGGTACCACTCTAGCATATTCAAAGAATGTCGAAGTATAACCACGACAATCTACACCCATCATCCGATGATTTAGGAACTTATTTGTCATTTGTTCCTTTTCATATTTGGGACATAATTTTCTTTCTACAAAACCCTTAAATTCTTCCCAAGTCATGGCATAAGCTATCATTCTTCCTTTGGATTGTAACACAGTGTTCCACCATTCGAGTGCTCCTTCCTTGAAGAGATTTGATGCGTACATGACCTGATCATCTTTAGCACATTTACTTATTGCAATGACTGCTTCGGTTTTCTCTAACCAACGCAGTGATGCAGTTGCTCCTTCATTGCCTGCAAATTCAGTGGGTTTACAAGCAAGGAATTCTTTGAAAGTGCAACCAAGTGTTGCAGTTTTCATTTTCTTAGAAAATGGAGCTTGATGTGGTTCCCTATTATGATTAATATTGTCATTGCCTCCATTTACACTATTACTGAAATTATCTTCAGTAATACGTTTACTAGGAACAATGTGTTGTGGTTCGATTGGATTCTTTATAGTAGCAACGAATGCTGGAATAGCATTGGCTATCCCTTGAGCAACAATGTTTTCGATATCTTGCCGAGTCATATATTGATCTCCTGGATGTTGCTCAGACTGATTAGCCTCATTTACTGGTTCGTTACCAATGTTTGACATCTGATAATAAATTTTATGTAACTAATTAGTATAAATACAAATATAATAAAACAGTTTGGACATAATCACATTAACATGTATAATCAAAATTTATTGATTTCACAAGTTTCACTTCTATATTTTATATTATGCCTCGTACACACGATTATCATACAACGTTTTATTGTTAAGTTATTACACATACTTAGTTATTATGATTATTTATTCACATATATTCCTGCGAACTTTCATTATCTGGTCAGCTAATTTCTTAAAAACGACGCTCCCTTTCGTCATACTTCCAAGTAACTCTTTCTCCCACATCTCTAATACGATTTCCTGCATCAATTAACTCTTCGCCCCAGAGGCGAAGTTCAGTCAGATTCTCCGGGCTCATAGTTGGGTATAGTGGAGGTTCTGGGTCAACTTGTGGGAAAAATGTATCAGGGTTATTTAAAAGATTTTGGTATTGCCAATCAATTGTCCACCATTCATCTAATTCTACTGGTAGAGGTTGAGGTTGGACAATAGGATCTGGAATAGCAGGTTCCAGATTGATTGGGATTGGAGCTTCTAATGGGTAGCTAAAAAGATCTTCTTCCGTAAAGATGAGGTTTGGATTAGCTGCTTCAAGGTTTCCATCGGCAGGTCCGATGAGGTCACTCATTACTAATTGATGATCTAAAACTTCCCAAGGAGTCATTTTCTGTTTCTGCCTAGAACTCTCTCCGACCTCTATTCCTGTTTGCTTAAAACTTTTCTCAGCTTCTATCTCTACTTGATTAACATTTTCTTCGATTTCTACCCCTTTTCCTTTGTCTTTTGGATCTTCAGTTTTGGTAATCTTTCTTGTTGCTGGCTTTTTCCTTCGTACTCGCCTCCAGCCCACAAATCTGTTTCTTTTCTTGGGTTTAGGTTTTGCCAGTGGTTTGGATTGAAATTCCATGGGTTCTTCTTTATCAGCGAAGTAACCGGTGAATTCCTTCGATACTTCTATCTTAACAGGATAGAGGTTAAGATTTTCTAAACCTTCTGATATCTCATTCATGCTGTTTAGCATATATGCAAAATACATACCAAATGTTAAAATAACAAAATTTTATAGATAATCCCTAAATTTTATTGCATACATAAAACAACTGACAAGTAAATTATACTACGATTTACTGTAACTTATTTATTTACTAAATAAGGTTTCGGGAAATAAAAGTGCTAAAACTTTTGAGTATTTAGAGATTTGCATTTTCTGCTACTGTAGCTAGCATATAAAGATTTGCCCATTTCTCATCTAATTTGTCCTCCCAAGGTGATTTATTGATTATGTCCTGGGTTTCTTGTTTAACTTTCTTCTCTTGGTTTTTCCTTATTTCCTCCTGACTTTTCCTAATAATCAAACTTCTTTTATTAGGAGAAAGCGGTTCCTCGTAATTTGCCTTTTTCACAAATATTCCTTCTTCAGGAATTACATAAGGTTTTGTTTGGGATGAACTTCCCTTCTCGTGGGTTGACCTATCTAGTTTAAGATAGATGTTTGACAGCTTTTGTTTACCCATACTGTAATTAACAAATAATCAGTTAATAAAACACATAATCACAAAATTGACAATCAGTAAAATTAAGTATTTCTAAATACTTAATAGGCTTAGAACCTGGCTCTGATACCACCTTATTTCTGTCACGGCCCCGACCCGGTTTGACCCGTTTCAAGAGCCGCGGGACAGAAATCCCGTGGTATTTAATTAACAGCGGAAGTTTCTTCAGGATCAATTTAAAAACTGAAATATTTCCCGATTATTTTATTTCACAATTCGGGATAAAACCCGATAATTTACAATCTTGAGATTTCGCCAGGGAATCTTTTATTTTACAAAACATGTTTCATTATTTTAATACTGAGCCACTTCCTTAAGCTGATAGTGCTTCATGGCACTTTTCCTGGATCACAACAGATCACCTGAAACATGTTTGAAAAAGGTTTTGTCAGCGGGAAATACTGAGTGAATCATTCATTTTGCTAAAATGACTCTTTTGTTATAATTCACAGTATTAAGAGAGATTACAATGTTTATTTCAACCAACTACCCACAGTATTTGTCATCGACTCGTTTCGGTGACTGTGGTCATATTACTATTGAGTCCATTCACCCAATAGTAACGAGTATCATTAATTAGGTACGCCCACCTAAGTTGATAAAAACAGTAATGTGCACAATACCCCACATACCGGCTGTAATTTGGTGACTACATATACTTAATCACTGTAATTATAATCTTGAAATTAAACATGCTTTTTGTAAACAGATTTGATAAAAAGAGAATGACTCACATTGCAGATTTAACAGAGCTTATTCTACTGATTAGCCTTGATAACCCAGTTTAAATAATCAAGCACACAAACTAGGTTAGTAACTTAATACAGCATTTACGACAACTCACGAGATTAACCCTCACAACGAATGACAAAGTGCGATACTTAAACATCCATCGATTTCACGACGAATGACAAAGCATAAACCCTAATGTGGGCAGCACTTAAACATCCATTGGATAGTTTAATCGATCGGACATTGAATCGTAGCAGCGATCGAGTTATTACCCTGATTGCGGCAGCACTTCGTGATCAGTGTGTGTTTATTTGTAATAAACATAATGTTTCTCAGTGTACGTAAAGAGTTTTTACGTCGTTTGAACTCCCAATTTCGATTGCCAATGTCTGCTATTTATAGTTAAAATTTCACTTTGCTTACGGACCGTAAGCCTAAATTTGTTACGGTGCATAAGGGTGCTTACGGACCGTAAGAATTAATTTGTTACGGTGCGTAAGGGTTGAAAATAGGTTATAGGGTTGCCACGGTTGGGACTAGCTATGCTGACTTGACATCTTCTGAAATTCGAATTTTGACAGCAAGTAAATTCAGATAATCGTTAACTTAGGGTTTACCCCCCTTGAGTTTTAGGGACCCTGATCCCCATTCCGATTGTTCTGAAAATTTTAGGGTTTGTGAAGAATCACTTGGGTTTCTCAATTACAGTTTCCTATTGGATAATTTAATTAATTAAATATGACTTTTGATGAGAGTTGTTACAATACCCCTTCAAGTCCCCCCAGTCTAGTGTTCCTTCCGTATGCGAGTTGCATGTGGGAGGGATACTGGACTATGCTGTCTAGAAGGTAAAATATGGGCCATGCAGATGGCTCCTTCTTTCAGTAAGTAGTAGGCCTTTCGAGTGGATTGTTCCTTCCTTCGAGAAGGGTGTCTGGTGAGCAAGTTCCGTCTGATGCGGAATTCTCAGCCAAAGACTTGACTCTTAGTCTACCTTTTCTTGATGTCATCAGCCACCTGTTGGTGTTTTGAACCAACCTTTGAAATGGTGACTGAAGGTGTTAGCAGGGTTC
Source organism: Helianthus tuberosus (assembly GCA_030545235.1). NCBI lineage: Eukaryota > Viridiplantae > Streptophyta > Magnoliopsida > Asterales > Asteraceae > Helianthus > Helianthus tuberosus. Next base: position 40,375 of record JARYGA010047726.1, on the reverse strand, counting down.
GAACCAACCTTTGAGATCGTGACTGAAGATGTACGTCTTCGTCACTTTAGTTGTAACCTCTGCGTCAGCTAGTGCAAAGTGTAAGTACTTTGCTCAAGCTCTATGTTCAGCAACTGGACATGCAATGATGATCCCTGTTTTGTGGGGTATTCGTGTTCTCCAGTTAAGCTTGCTAGTAACCGCACATCCTTTGCGGTTTATCTCTCAAGTAACCGCACGTCCTCTGAGGCTTAGCTCTCTAGTAACCGCACGTCCTTTGCGGTTACCTCGTTGCCGTACCTTGTTGGTCATGTTTGTTTGAGGAACGTGGGGTAGTTGCGCCATTGTTGGCCGTGTTTGGTCGAACAATATGAATCTGAACTATAGGCAGATAAACATGGTCATAGGCAGGGTTGAGCCCACCATTGTTTATTCTATGCGGTCCACAGGTGGGTAACTAGTCATAAGCAGACTTGTTACCACTGTTCTGGAGCTACTTTCCTTCACGCTTTGGTGGAAAGTAGCTTTCCTTTAAGTCGTGTTGCCTGCGGAGATTATGTTAGATATTTGGGAAGTTGGTTGAAACTCTTCCGCATTCGTTTTGTAGCCACTTTCCTTCATGCTTAGTTGAAAAGCAGTTTTCCTTGAAGTAGCTTTGCTCCTCCGCATGGTGCTTTAGTTGTGGCTCTTCCGTAGCTACCGTTCGCATAGTTGCGGTTTGTAGTAACTGCTCACGAGTGGTTGCGGTTTGCAGCAAAGAACTCGCTTCTAGAAGTCTTGTAGCCTGGACGTAGCTCTTGAAGGTTCAGGAGACAGGGTTGCTGATGTGGGGTTGCTCAGCACACTTGTCCTTTTCCTTAAGGAGAAGCTGTTTGCGTTCCCTCCGTGGTTGTGAACCGGAAATGAGGGTTTTGAAGCTTGAAGAAGCTTACATGGAGTGCGGTTTACCGCATCCTGAGAAGCGGTTTTCGCAGTCCAAAGAACCATGCTGGTTCTGAGTATCTGACGCACCTGTGCGGGTTGGTGTGTGTCCCCTCCGCATTTTCCACGTGTGCGCGTGGGTATGTGCGGTTTACTCTAACAGCAATAAACTCACCTGCGTCCGCATGGTCACATGCGAACACAGTGGTCCAATCTATCCAGTGATGAGAAGACTTACCTTAAGGACGGAAACCAATGTTACGCATAGCGATGCGGCCCCGCACCGCATCCTATGAACATTTTCGTCACGACAAGGGATCTGGACAACAGTAACAGTCACTAAGCGGCGATGCGGCATGGCACCGCATCCCACATAAAATCATGGATGTAACAACCAATGCGGGAACAACATCAATGACCGCAAGCAGCGATGCGGCCTGGCACCGCATCCTGCCTACAAGGCAAGTGGGTCTGACACCACAGTGCAAGTGGCACTGGGAACAGTCACCTACCGGCCCACGTGTATGCAACAGTCTGACACCACAGCAGGACGTGGCATCACCACCATAACTGACAGGTCTGACACACCTGCAACTAGCTGTGCGATGTCAGGGTAGCTATTCAACTACCCTCCTTCACTCCTCGGCTATAAATACTCACCCCAAACCAGGTTTGAGGTATCACTTCTCAACTCTCTCACTACTACTACTATCACACTTTGCTTCCCAAGCAAACTACTGATTCTCACGCCGGAGAGTGGTAACAAGGAGCACCCCCCACCCCATCCTCCTTGTTACGAGTCACGGCTTGTTTCCTTGTGTAGGAAACCCACCACCAGACGATCTAGCCGGCGATCCTCGAAAAGAAGGGATTAACCCTCTTGACGAGACCAGTGAGTTAACCCACCTGGTTAACCATTGTTTCATCAACGTGGCATAAACATTTTATTTAACTTGGGAGAATTATTTAAATATATAATCTTGTGAACGAATTACATGTTCCTTGTGCGTTCAGTAGCCCAGATCTTGTCCGGGTTAAAGATCAATAGACACACCACATTATTCTTTTGTGCACTGATGGGTGTACGCCTACACCCCGCGCTTAAGTCATGGCCATTTCGTAAAATGATGCCAAGGATATCCGGGACATGGTCATTAACCCCCCAAAGGCTTTAAGTAACAAGACTGTTTAAACTATGCAATCAAATTATTCAATTAACCACCAAACGATGGAAGATTTGATGCTCGATCAAGCGGTATGCTATATACCGTAACCCAAGCCCGTATAGGGAAAATAAGTTAAAAGTATTTACCTGAGCAAAGTATAATTCACAATAAGAAAATTGCAAGTAGCTTTTACTGGTCCTCCTAATCTGGAACGAAGGTGTATAATAACCTATTAGAATCCTAACGGGTCTTTAATTAAGCTAAAGCTTAGACCGGTTAGTTTCAAAGATACGGTTCGTACGCACGATTAAGCGAAGACCGGATAGAATGTGATTTAGACCTGACAAGTTCAGAGACTTGCTTAATATGGGTATTTCATACACATTCTGGATTTTGAGATAAAACCGTTAAGGTTTGACCCGTTTAGGCTAGTTTATGTAAACTAGTTACATAAACCGAACCGAACGCGTAATAAGCGTAACGAGTATTCATGAGAGCTATTTACAGGTTTCCTAAGTTAATATGCTTCATATATGTTGTGACATCAGTAAGATGTCTTTTATTATGCCCGAAACGAATTTAAACACAAACTATGCCCCGTAGGGGTAGTTTGGTCATTTAAAAGGTTATAAAAGAGTTTAAGTATTTACCTGAGTTACAGTTCTGATCTAATCAGCAAAAATACTTATTTTACCAAGTTATAACAGTAGGATAAAGTATATATGTGAAATTTAGTAATTATAACCAAACTATGCCCCGTAGGGGTATTTTGGTAATTTCACATAAGCCGAAAAGCTCAAAACTGAAGTCTGAGTTTAACAACCGTTGCTTACTGTTAAAATATTATAATTTTCCTCAAATATCAGTAGGTATCAACCCTTGTATGTTTAAAATAGTTTTAGTACATACTATGCGTTAAAAACGCTTAAAAAGGCGATTAGAGGCCATTTCCGGGTTTGATACATAAATCTGATATTTTTATATTTCCAGAAGGCTTAAAATAATTTATTTATCATATGTGATCAGTAGCAAAAGGTTTGGAGTCGTTTAGATATGTAAAACTCATTTTATAGCCCGTAAGGGCAAAACCGACAATTACCGGATTAAGCCTACGACTATAAGTTATGCTCAGCCTAAAATTAATTAAAAATCTTTAAAAATCCCAAAATAATATATTACATCAGTGGGTAAAGATATTTATATCAAAAAGTATGTTTAAGTAGGCTATACGCTAAATATGCCGTTTAATTAACATAAAGCTTTAATTTTACGCTAACGAGCATAACTCTTAACCTACACCTCAAACTGATGTCAAATTTTGCATACAAGTTTATATATCAGTAATTAAAGTTTCTACTCTTTTACATTTTCAAAAATCACGTTTTAAGGTGAAAAGGGCATAATGGTCAACATATGAGCAGTTAACGGAATCATGCATATTAATTGGATAACTAATGATCCGAGGTGTATAATCACAGAGGGTTATACTAGCATGTAACCTGGTCCAAATAAAGCTCTAAGGCATTTCTAAAACATACCATAACGGGTCAGAACTGAAAGTCAAAGTATAAGTCAAACTATGCGACTTTCGGTTCCGAACCAGGTCTAAACAGGAAATTGTCGGGTTGAACATGTTTAGACATGTCCTTACACTAATTACCAAGTTATATTAATGATCAAATAGGTTGTATGTGTTCTACATTGCTAATTATGCATAAATTGTAATTTACACATTCTGTTGACTTTTTAAATACAAGTTTGACCCGACATTTGACCTAGTTAGAATGGGAATCAGGGGGAACCCTTTTGAGGGTTTATTACCCACATAATTACCAACTTATAACTACTTTTGATTCGACTAATCACTGGACCATTAGTGATTAATCTTAAAGTCAACCGTTAATTACGACGGTCTGACTTTTAAGCTAAAACTAAGCTAAAACTTAATTAAGAAAGGTCAAGTAAACTTACAAGAGTCCTATGCACGAATTATGACCACTAGAGTCTGCTTTAGAGCTCCAAGAATGATCAGAATTGCAAGAGAAGTTGTGAGGAACTTGGTTGCACATGAAGCCTTTATATAGTGATCAAGAACACCATAAAATGTTGACACATAGGTCTATAACTTACCACAACTGATCAACAAGTGTTCCTAGTGCTTAGGGGGTGCCTAGGGGTCGTCCTTTATGTGGAAAATCGGTTAAGGGTCGCGCATAAAGGCTATGGCAGACAACAGCCCAACTTTCTCGGATCAGATAGACCCTCGCGTGGCGCGAAGGCCCGCCCCTGGGGCTTCGCGTGGCGCGAGGCCCTCCTGCAGCAAATCAAAACTTTAGATTTTTGCGTATAGATCCTTGGCTCTTCAAACTTCGTTTAGACACTTGTTTCTTGCATCTTGAACCCTCCAAATTGATTTATAAGGGTTTTAAAACATATACCCACTTTGTTAAGTCCCCGGTTAACTTTATCGTTACCCGAAAAGTCCTAACTTTCAACGTTGACGCTTTAACCCTTCGCACACGAATTTGATCATAACTTTCTCATACGATAACGAAACTCTATGAAATTTATACTGTGCCTTCTAGTGAGCATAATTAATAGTTACAAAGCTTCGGGTCTGTCAAAACGTCACTCAGAGGTATAACTTAAACATGTTGACACATTTAACCCCTGTAGTTTGTAATCTCTCACTTTTAGCTTCGCATGATCCATGATTTATTCGTTTGATGTTATAAACATCGTGTAGGGTTAATGTACAATATTTTTATTCACTGTTGACATTTAGAACCCATATATTCACATACTTTCCATGACTGTCAACTTTAGTCCTTCTATAATATTCTTTCACACGTTCAAACATATAACACGTGTCTCCACATTACAGGACGTGAAATTTTCGAGGTGTTACATCCTCACCCCCTTAAAATAAATCTCGACCCGAGATTTACTGAAATAAATAAGGGTACTTTTCTTTCATCGTGGATTCGACCTCCCACGTGTATTCGGGACCTCTACGGGCATCCCATTTGACCTTTATAATAGGCACATGCTTCCTTCGAAGCTTCTTAACTTGTCGATCCTCAATCGACAATGGTTTTTCCACGAATTTCAAGCTCTCATCTATGTGCACATCTGTATGCGGTATTACCAGTGATTCGTCAGCGAAACACTTCTTCAGATTGCAGATGTGGAACACATTGTGAATTCCACTGAGCTCTTCTGGTAAGTTTAACTTATAGGCAACTGACCCGACACGTTCGATAACCTCGAAAGGTCCTATGTATCTCGGGCTTAGCTTGCCTTTCTTACCAAACCGCATCACTCCCTTCCAGGGTGATACTTTAAGCAACACTTTATCACCTACTTCGAAGTGAAAAGCTTTACGCTTTGGATCTGCGTAGCTCTTCTGCCTATCTCGGGCAGCCTTGAGACGGTCACAAATCTGGACAATCTTGTCCGTCGTTTCGAAGACTATCTCTGGTCCTGATAATTGGACATCTCCAACTTCCGCCCAACAAACGGGCGACCTACACTTTCTACCGTATAATGCCTCGAAGGGCGCAACCTTAATGCTGGTATGGTAGCTATTGTTGTAGGAGAATTCGATTAACGGTAGGTTCTTATCCCAACTACCACCCAAATCGATTGCACATGCACGTAGCATGTCTTCCAACGTTTGAATAGTACGCTCACTCTGACCGTCAGTCTGAGGATGATAAGCCGTACTAAAATTCAAACGTGTGCCCAAATATTGCTGGAAACTCTCCCAAAAATGTGACGTGTATCTAGTATCTCTGTCAGAGATAATAGACACAGGTATGCCATGTAAGGCTACAATCTTATCCACGTACAACTGGGCTAACATGTCGGAGCTATAAGTCTCCTTGATGGGTAGGAAATGTGCTGACTTAGTCAGTCTGTCAACTATAACCCATATTGTATCATTTCCTTTCCTTGTCTTAGGTAACTTGGTGATAAAATCCATGGTTACCATTTCCCACTTCCACGTAGGAAGTTCAGGCTGTTGTAGTAAGCCTGACGGCTTTTGATGCTCGGCTTTGACTTACGCACATGTCAAGCATTTAGCTACATAGGTGGCTACAGACTTTTTCAATCCTATCCACCAATAATTTGCCTTTAGATCCTGGTACATCTTATCAGCTCCAGGATGAACGGAGTATTTGGAACTATGGGCTTCCTGGAGGATGACATCTCGAAGTCCTCCATAAATTGGAACCCAGATTTGTCCATTTAATCTTAGAATTCCGTCCTTGCTAAGAGTTAACTGCTCCTCAGTTACTCCTAGTTTCTCGTTAGGATAGTTAGCCTCCAACACAGCTTCCTTCTGTGCAGCTAACAACCTTTCAATCAAATTGTTCTTTATCTCCATGCGCTTGGCATTGATTCGGATGGGTTTCACCCTTTCCTTTCTGCTCAAGGCGTCAACGACTACATTCGCTTTGCCGGGATGATACTTGATTTCACAATCATAATCATTCAAGGTCTCCATCCAACGGCGCTGCTTCATGTTTAAATCTTTCTGATTAAACAGGTGCTGGAGGCTCTTGTGATCAGAATAGATCACACACTTGATTCCATACAAATAATGCCTCCACAGTTTTAGTGCGAATACAACGGCACCCAACTCCAAGTCATGGGTGGTGTAATTCTTTTCATGCACTTTTAACTGCCGTGAAGCATTGGCAATAACCTTGCCTTTCTGCATAAGCACACACCCATGCCAGTGTGCGATGCATCGCAGTAAACCACAAATTCTTCGGTACCTTCAGGTAAAGTCAGCACAGGAGCGTTGCTCAACTTTTTCTTCAGAATATCAAAGGACTCTTGCTGCTTAGGGCCCCAAATGAACTTTACTTTCTTTTTAGTCAAGGAAGTTAGGGGTGCAACAATCCTTGAGAAATTTTCAATGAAACGCCTGTAGTATCCTGCTAATCCCAGGAAGCTACGAATCTCCGTAGGCGTCTTTGGCTCTTGCCAATTCATAACAGCTTCAACCTTTGCGGGATCCACCTGGATACCACGCTCACTGACCACATGTCCAAGGAATTGGATTTCTCGAAGCCAAAACTCACACTTGGAAAATTTGGCGTAGAGTTTCTCGTGATGTAGAAGCTTGAGAATACAGCGAAGGTGTTTCTCATGGTCAGCTTGGTTCTTAGAGTAAATGAGAATGTCGTCGATGAAAACGATGACGAATTTATCTAAGTACAGCTTGCAAACGCGATTCATGAGATCCATGAACGCGGCCGGTGCATTAGTGAGCCCAAAAGGCATCACTAGGAAGTCGTAATGTCCATAACGAGTCCTAAATGCAGTTTTATGTACGTCTTCATCTCTAACCTTCAGTTGATGGTAGCCTGACCTCAAATCAATCTTCGAGAAATAACTTGCCCCTTGTAACTGATCGAACAAATCGTCGATCCTGGGCAAAGGATATCTATTCTTTATTGTGACCTTGTTAAGCTCACGATAGTCGATGCACAGACGCATCGATCCATCCTTCTTCTTTACAAACAGGACTGGCGCTCCCCATGGAGACGAACTAGGTTTAATGAAACCTTTGGCTAGCAATTCGTCTAGCTGTGTCCTCAATTCTTTCATCTATGTGGGCGCCAACCTATAAGGTGCTCTCGCAACTGGTGCTGCTCCGGGGATGATATCAATCCTGAATTCCACTTGCCTATCTGGTGGCAAACCAGGTAGTTCTTCTGGAAAAACTTCTGGGAATTCAGAAATAACAGGGATGTCTTCTATCTTCGGTTTAGGCTCATCAATAATCACTTGTGCCATGTAGATGACACAACCCTTCTTTAAACATTTTGAAGCCTTGAGCATAGTCACTTGCTCAGGTAGCCCATACTGGGTATCTCCCCGAATGGTAAGTGATTCACCAGAAGGAGTCTTTATCCCCACTTGTTTCTTGTTACAGACAATTTGGGCCTGGTTGTGAGATAACCAGTCCATACCCAGAACTATGTAAAAACCGGCCAACTTAAAGGGAAGTAGAGACAGAGGAAAAGAATGGTTCTTAATGGATATAACACATCCATCTAACACAGTTGAGACGGCTTCTAAGGTGCCATCTGCTAACTCTACCTCATAATTTATACTCAAGGTTTTGACAGGTAAATTCAGCAATTTGCAAAATTTATGATCTACAAACGACTTATCAGCGCCTGAATCAAATAGTACCCTGGCATAGACGTCATTTACAAGGAAAGTACCTGTTATGAGATTATCTTCTTGCACAGCTTCCTTTGCGTCCATTCTGAAGACTCTCGCATTGGTCTTCTTGGCCTCTTCAGGCTTCTTGGCATATTCAGGGCAGTTTGTTTTAATATGCCCCTTTTCATTGCAACGGTAGCATGTTGCGTCTTTCAGCTTCTTGCAATCCAAGGTCTTGTGATCCGTGGACTTGCATAGGCCACAAGAAAAGGTTTTTGAATGAGTCTGCGAGTTCGACTCGAGTCTGCACTTTCCAAAGTGCTGTTTCTTGCAAATCTTGCATTTGGGCTTCTCACCAGACTGATGCCCATCTTTCCTTGACTCTGGTCCTTTATTGTTGTCACCGTTCCCACGGTGCTTCTTGTTCGATCTCCGTGAATTATCATCTTCACGCTTTCTCTTCTCAGCATCCTTATTCCTTAGCGATCTTTGCCTGACCACATCCAAAGTAAGGGACAAAGATATGTCAGCTACAGATCTAAAAGTAGCTGGCCGAGAAGCCTTTACGCTTGCCTTTATCTCGGGGGCTAAACCACTGATGAAACGAGCTATTCGTTTTGGTTCCGGGGTCACCAGATAAAGAACCAACCGGGACATCGTGTTGAAGCTCGTTAGGTAAGCTTGACAGTCGAGGTTTGTCATCACCAATGATAGAAAATCAGACTCTATCTTCTCCACCTCATGCTGAGGGTAGTAATTTTCTCTGATAAGGGCAAAAAATTGATCCCATGACATATTGTACAATGGGATTTTCCCGGTGGCTTGAATCAGAGATCTCCACCATGCTAAAGCTTCACCCTTGAAAGACTGCGACACAAACTTGACCACGTCTCTCTCAGCGCATCCGCTGATATCCACAACCGTATCCATCTCATCCAGCCACGTCATGCAGTCGATGGCTCCTTTTTCCCCATTGAAATCCCGGGGTTTACACGAAACAAAATACTTATAGGAGCAACCCTTATCATGGGTTTGTTTTGGCACGACTTTCAGAGAGGGTATACTGTGGTGGTTTGTGGACTGACGATCGTCATCCACTTTCTTGGGTTCCTCCTTCTTGGAGGGAGGCTTGCTGTGAGCTTCTGATTGAGCTTTAGGCTTTGAGCGCGGTGTAGATAGGGTCCGACTCCGAGTCCCACTATACTCTTCGTACTGTCGCTCCAAGGCCTGTGTAACAGCGCCGTCTACTATCGCTTTTAATTCAGCACCCGTTAAAGTAATCTGGGCGTTATCATTTTGCTCCACTGGATGGCTATTAATTTCGTCTAAGTCAGCCATTTTAATTGAACTGTTGCAGAAAACAAGGACAATATTTTATTTGGGAGTTTATTATGGAATTACCCCTTAGGGTAACTCATTAACCATGGTAAACAGAGACCATATTTGGTTAATTTATTAAACGTATTAAATTAGGATTTCAATTATAATTTTATCCTAATTATAAACAATAACAATATATGTTAGCACATAAGGCTTAGTCACATAGACAATTTAAATTATAAGCTATGATTTCAGAGAATCAAGGCTTTTAAGGTTTGAACGTAGTTCATTACCTTTACTAGACAGGGAGTCATAGCTACCACTGTCTTTTGGCTCATATGGAAACGAGCAGGGCCCGTAGGCACGTATTACCACGTATGGTAAAAATATGATCATCTTAATTGATGATTTAACCCATGATTCAGAGATCATTAAGTTGGGTTTGGAATCTTTAGAAAGATCCTTAAATAAAAATGACGTGTGTGATTTTTAACAAATCACTTCTGCCAGGAGTGTTAACATGTTTTCAGATGTTAACTGGGATTTGAATCTTTTTAACAGGTCTTACCATCATGGTCAGGTCTTTATAATGACACTCAGACTAGGTTTCACTCTTAAGATTCTTATTCAATAATTAAGTAGGCAGATTATCTTTAAAAGGAATGAATTTTTATTTATTTATTTCATATATAACATTTATGCATATAATAGCAAGATGAAATTTATAAACATAACATTCCATTAATTATCAAAAGATTACATGTTGCCCTAAACGGGACTTTTCATTTAAACAATCTTACCCACGCAGGGGTTTAAACAAGTACTTACCCACGCAGGGGCTTAATAACAAAATAGTCCACGTAGGGACTTACACAAATAACATACCCTCGTAGGGGTTTACAGAAAGATAGACCCACGCAGGGGTCAAAATAGACAACATACATACCCACGCAGGGGTTTATACAACAAGATATGCCCACGCAGGGGCTCAATTGTTACAAGGAAGTTACAACAACAGTGGAAGGATTCAACGATCCTTCTTGCTCTTCCCCTTGATCAAGCTTGTCAACCCTTGGAAAAAGCTCTGTCTCTCCATGCGGTCGCGGTGGAAGTCTCGTTCAACTTGATCCAGCCTCTGAAGAATTTCCTCCCGTTCTGGGGGAGAAAACCGCGGCGGCTGCGATTGTGTCTGTATAATAGGTCTGGGAGGTATCTGGTACCCATGTGTTGGGTAACCTACTCCCCATGGAGCTCCGTATGGTCCTTCTGGGTGCACGGCCGCGACCATGTAAGGGTCGGCCTCTGCGTAACCGTAGTTGTTGTGAACCGGTGGCTCAAACGGATTGTCTGCCATAGAACCCGTGTATGCTGGAATTGGGTTATCAAAACCCATCGGTGGTGGCTGCGGTACAGCTGGGTTAGATGGTCCACCCATTTGTGGGTCCTCCTGATGTGGCGGATAGTGACTGCCACTGGATTGACGAGGAGAGCTAAAATGAAAGTCCCCTCCCCGTGTAGACATACGCGGTCCAGATCTCCTACGCCTTGGCGGTTGCGGAGGTGCCGGTTGAACTGGTGGTGGTGGAGGTGGTGGCGTGACTGCCACAAACCGTGAATCCACAGAGGGATCCTGCTGCTGCTGCTGAGGCGATGAATGGCGAGGAGGTGTATAGTACCATTCGTGCCTGGTAAACATCGCCTGAAAGCTGTATGGACCACCGTAGGGTGATCCGTGGAATGAAGATCCATCCGAAATCTCGATCGGATGATTCGGTGTACCACTGACGGGTTCGACGGGGTCCGTGTCCTCGTCCATATCGTCCGCGTTGTCTCCCGAGAAGTGGTCCTCCGGTCCCAATGGGTTGAAACCCACTGGTTCTTGTATATAATTGGCTGGGTTAAACCGGCCCCGAAAAACTGGTGTAGGGTCACCAAAAGAGTTGTGCGATAATGATCACTGTAATGGTATGTATGAAGGTTGAGGGTTGTTGGGCTCATACTCCGGCTGTGGCCCGTAAGGGTTATGGACATGAGGTGTTGAACTGTGTGAAACCGACCGTCTAGCCGGCTCAAAGAGGTTCCTCCGGTTTTGCTGGGGATCGTCACTCTCCGTGGTGGATGGAGCTCGCATATGCGAGGGTCCAGCTTCATTGTCATTGGGGGCGGTGATTGGCCCCTTGCCTCTTCCTCTTCTCCTGAAGAATCTTGGCGGCATTTTCAAATCCTGTCATTATAATATGAGATAACAAAACAAAAATATATGCAAAATAAAGGACAACACAACAAAGTGGAATTTGTCCTATGTTATATGTCTAGACTCGAAAGTTTAGAAATGTGCAATTGTGTCATTGAGATTAAACACAAAAGGCTAGTGTTTAATTCACTCAATGTTGGCTCTGATACCAACCTGTCACACCCCGATTTCCACGTGTCACCGGTGGACCCGGTGGGGAGTATCGTGACGGGGTTGGCAACATAATAGTCAAACAACACAATATTTAATATGCACAGCGGAAGCAATTTAGAAGATATAATACAACCGAATTTAATATTGTAATATCAAATGTCACAATATTCGGAAGTTTATCCACAGATGGATCGGAATTAAAATGGAAACAATAGTTCAACAGACTTTATGCATCTTAAGCTTGCGAGGCTTCTATTGATGCTAAGGAGAAATCCCAGCCAATTTCGCTTAGTACCTGCATTTAATCTTTTTGGGAAAATACGTCAGTTTACACTGGTAAATACAATCAACTGACTCATTTTGGAAAATGATTGAAAATTGATTTGGATGCACGTGGCATAAACATTTTATTTAACTTGGGAGAATTATTTAAATATATAATCTTGTGAACGAATTACATGTTCCTTGTGCGTTCAGTAGCCCGGATCTTGTCCGGGTTAAAGATCAATAGACACACCACATTATTCTTTTGTGTACTGACGGGTGTACGCCTACACCCCGCGCTTAAGTCGTGGCCATTTCGTAAAATGATGCCAAGGATATCCGGGACATGGTCATTAACCCCCCAAAGGCTTTAAGTAACAAGACTGTTTAAACGAGGCGATCAAATTATTCAATTAACCACCAAACGATGGAAGATTTGATGCTCGATCAAGCGGTATGCTATATACCGTAACCCAAGCCCGTATAGGGAAAATAAGTTAAAAGTATTTACCTGAGCAAAGTATAATTCACAATAAGCAAATTGCAAGTAGCTTTTACTGGTCCTCCTAATCTGGAACGAAGGTTTATAATAACCTATTAGAATCCTAACGGGTCTTTAATTAAGCTAAAGCTTAGACCGGTTAGTTTCAAAGATACGGTTCGTACGCACGATTAAGCGAAGACCGGATAGAATGTGATTTAGACTCGACAAGTTCAGAGACTTGCTTAATATGGGTATTTCATACACATTCTGTATTTTGAGATAAAACCGTTAAGGTTTGACCCGTTTAGGCTAGTTTATGTAAACTAGTTACATAAACCGAACCGAACGCGTAATAAGCGTAACGAGTATTAATGAGAGCTATTTACAGGTTTCCTAAGTTAATATGCTTCATATATGTTGTGACATCAGTAAGATGTCTTTTATTATGCCCGAAACGAATTTAAACACAAACTATGCCCCGTAGGGGTAGTTTGGTCATTTAAAAGGTTATAAAAGAGTTTAAGTATTTACCTGAGTTACAGGCCTGATGTAATCAGCAAAAATACTTATTTTACCAAGTTATAACAGTAGGATAAAGTATATATGTGAAATTTAGTAATTATAACCAAACTATGCCCCGTAGGGATATTTTGGTAATTTCACATAAGCCGAAAAGCTCAAAACTGAAGTCTGAGTTTAACAAACTTTACTTACTGTTAAAATATTCTAATTTGCCTCAAATATCAGTAGGTATCAACCCTTGTATGTTTAAAATAGTTTTAGTACATACTATGCGTTAAAAAGGCGATTAGAGGCCATTTCCGGGTTTGATACATAAATCTGATATTTTTATATTTCCAGAAGGCTTAAAATAATTTATTTATCATATGTGATCAGTAGCAAAAGGTTTGGAGTCGTTTAGATATGTAAAACTCATTTTATAGCCCGTAAGGGCAAAACCAACAATTACCGGATTAAGCCTACGACTATAAGTTATGCTCAGCCTAAAATTAATTAAAAATCTTTAAAAATCCCAAAATAATATATTACATCAGTGGGTAAAGAGATTTATATCAAAAAGTATGTTTAAGTAGGCTATACGCTAAATACGCCGTTTAATTAACATAAAGCTTTAATTTTACGCTAACGAGCATAACTCTTAACCTACATCTCAAACTGATGTCAAATTTTGCATACAAGTTTATATATCAGTAATTAAAGTTTCTACTCTTTTACATTTTCAAAAATCATGTTTTAAGGTGAAAAGGGCATAATGGTCAACATATGAGCAATTAACGGAATCATGCATATTTATTGGATAACTAATGATCCGAGGTGTATAATCACAGAGGGTTATACTAGCATGTAACCTGGTCCAAATAAAGCTCTAAGGAATTTCTAAAACATACCATAACGGGTCAGAACTGAAAGTCAAAGTATAAGTCAAACTATGCGACTTTAGGTTCCGAACCGGGTCTTAACAGGAAATTGTCGGGTTGAACATGTTTAGACATGTCCTTACACTAATTACCAAGTTATATTAATGATCAAACAGGTTGTATGTGTTCTACATTGCTAATTATGCATAAATTGTAATTTACACATTCTGTTGACTTTTTAAATACAAGTTTGACCCGACATTTGACCTAGTTAGAGTGGGAATTAGGGGGAACCCTTTTGAGGGTTTATTACCCACATAATTACCAACTTATAACTACTTTTGATTCGACTAATCACTGGACCATTAGTGATTAATCTTAAAGTCAACCGTTAATTACGACGGTCTGACTTTTAAGCTAAAACTAAGCTAAAACTAAGCTAAAACTTAATTAAGAAAGGTCAAGTAAACTTACAAGAGTCCTATGCATGAATTATGACCACTAGAGTCTGCTTTAGAGCTCCAAGAATGATCAGAAGTGCAAGAGAAGGTGTGAGGAACTTGGTTGCACATGAAGCCTTTATATAGTGATCAAGAACACCATAAAATGTTGACACATAGGTCTATAACTTACCACAACTGATCAACAAGTGTTCCTAGTGCTTAGGGGGTGCCTAGGGGTCGTCCTTTATGTGGAAAATCGGTTAAGGGTCGCGCATAAAGGCTATGGCAGACAACAACCCAAATTTCTCGGTTCAGATAGACCCTCGCGTGGTGCGAAGGCCCCCCCCCCCCCCTGGGGCTTCGCGTGGCGCTAGGCCATCCTGCAGCAAATCAAAACTTTAGATTTTTGCGTATAGATCCTTGGCTCTTCAAACTTCGTTTAGACACTTGTTTCTTGCATCTTGAACCATCCAAATTGATTTATAAGGGTTTTAAAACATATACCCACTTTGTTAAGTCCCCGGTTAACTTTATCGTTATCCGAAAAGTCCTAACTTTCAACGTTGACGCTTTAACCCTTCGCACACGAATTTGATCATAACTTTCTCATACGATAACGAAACTCTATGAAATTTGTACTGTGCATTCTAGTGAGCATAATTAACAGTTACAAAGCTTCGGGTTTGTCAAAAGGTCACTCAAAGGTATAACTTAAACATGTTGACACATTTAACCCCTGTAGTTTGTAATCTCTCACTTTTAGCTTCGCATGATCCATGATTTATTCGTTTGATGTTATAAACATCGTGTAGGGTTAATGTACAATATTTTTATTCACTGTTGACATTTAGAACCCGTATATTCACATACTTTCCATATAATATTCTTTCACACGTTCAAACATATGACACGTGTCTACGCATTACAGGACGTGAAATTTTCGAGGTGTTACACAAAATCATTTGTAGAATAATTTTGATAATACCCTACGAGTAAAATAATTATGAAAAAGACATCGTGTTTTTGTTTTTACTTTTCCACTCTATTTGTACGTTTTGTACGATAATATACTTTATATTTGATCTTTTGCCTGTATGTATATCACTCTATTAGGCCCAAATGAACTATACAAAAAATGAATTTATTGCTAGGCCTAATTAAAGAACCAATTTTAAAAATAAAAAGGCTCAATTCCAACTCCAAACACTATGAAGTCGTCTTTAATTTAAGCCGTCATCGTCATTCTCACTAACTGTAACGCCGTGTGCGTTCATTCCGCTCAATGGTATCATCGATTGGGGAGAAATTAATGGTGTCGCAAGGTTAATCGAGGTTAGTTCACGGCTATATTTTGTAGTAATCTTTATATATTGTGATTTACTCAATCACTATTTTTCCTAAATCTCTAATTGATAATTTGAATCTTCGAATTTTGATATTGTGCTTTCTATTGTGACTCTGCTTGCGAATTTGCGATTAAGACTTGGATGGAAGGAAGCATAACCGATGTTTTATTTATACCAATTTAAAAGAGCCTCGACTTTATAGTTTGCTTAGTGCTACAAAACTGTTGGACCGCATGGCCCTGGTTAATATCCAACAAAACTACAATTATAAAGTTATTAAAATAATTGCTCATCTAACACATTTTAATTTACAAGACTTTTTATTTATATTTTAAACTTATTGATGGTTTGGTGATCGTGTTCATTCCTTCCGGATTATGGTTGTTTGGTCAAGGGTACCTTTGACTTTTGCTTCAATCAAACCCCGCTTTGTTGGACCAATATCTATCTGTTCATCCAATCTCAGCAACCCCTGCCGCCATAAATCATTTCAAATATATACCTTCGAACATACTATTTATATACATAATAAAAAAAAGACTTGGAAAATTATTATAATATATATATTTATTTAAGTAAAATTTAAGATTTCCCTCAAAGTATAAATTTGAGTAAATTGCCATTTTAGTCCCTGAGTTTTGTCCAAATTTGCCATTTTGATCCAAATAGTTTTTTTTTGCATCTGGGTCCCTGACTTTTACATTTTGTTGCCATTTTGATCACTTTGCCTAACTCCATCCAAAAACCCAGTTACTCTTTTCAATTTAAACCTTTTCAGTTGCCATTTTGATCCAATTTAAAAAAAAAACATAAAAATTCTAAAAAATCCAAATAATTCTAAAAAATCCAAAAAATCCGTTTCGGCGCGAACCGTTTCGAACACGAACCGTTTCGAGCTGCACCGTTTCGACGCGAACCGTTTCGACCCGTACCGTTTCGAAGCCGAACCGTTTCGACCGAACCGTTTCGACCCGTACCGTTTCGAACCGAACCGTGCCGTATCGAACCGAACCGTTTCGAGCTGAACCGTTTCGAATCGAACCGTTTCGAGCTGAACCGTTTCGACGCGAACCGTTTCGACCCGTACCGTTTCGACCCGAACCGTTTCGAGCTGAACCGTTTCGACGCGAACCGTTTCGAAGCCGAAAACACTTCGGTTCGATACGGTACGGGTCGAAACGGATCGGTTCGAAACGGTTCGCGTCGAAACGGTACGGTTCGAAACGGTTCGGGTCGAAACGGTTCGGGTCGAAACGGTTCGGTTCGATACGGTACGGGTCGAAACGGTACGGTTCGATACGGTTCGCGTCGAAACGGTTCGGGTCGATACGGTACGGGTCGAAACGGTTCGGGTCGAAACGGTTCGCGTCGAAACGGTTCGGTTCGGAACGGTTCGGTTTGATACGGTACGGGTCGAAACGGTTCGGTTTGATACGGTACGGGTTTGATACGGTACGGGTCGAAACGGTACGGTTCGCGTCGAAACGGTTCGGTTCGATACGGTACGGGTCGAAACGGTTCGGTTCGAAACGGTACGGGTCGAAACGGTTCGTGCCGAAACATTTAATGATTTTTGGATTTTTTAGAATTTTTTTGATTTTTTAGAATTTTTATGATTTTTTAGAATTTTTTTTATTTTTTTGAATTTTTTTGATTTTTTGGAATTGGATCAAAATGGCAACTGAAAACATTTTTTAAGGAAATCCCCAAAATACCCCTGTTACAAACTGAGTTTTTGGATGGAGTTAAACAAAATGATCAAAATGGCAACAAAATGTAAAAGTCAGGGACCTAGATGCAAAAAAAAAACTATTTGGATCAAAATGGCAAATTTAGATAAAACTCAGGGACTAAAATGGCAATTTACTCTATAAATTTAAAATAAAGAAAATGTTTTTCTTAAACAAACTAGAATTTATTAGAAAAAAAATCCACGAATTCTAGTGACTGGTTCCGTCTATATATGACTGCATCATAATAAATGTTAATATCATCTACTTTAATTTAAAATTTACATTTTTTTAAATGACAAATTTATTTTTACTAATTACACCAATAGATCTAAATTGCACCTTTTCGTAGATATAATAAAATAAAATCTTATAATATAACATAAAATAAAGGAAAAATTGCAAGTTTTGTCCTTTATCTTAATACCACTTATCAGGCGGTGTCTTTTTTAACGAATTTTGACAAGTTTTGCCCTTTACAAGGAATTTTGTTGCACGTTTTGTTCTTTAGGCTTAATCCAGTTAGATTTTCTTGTTAAATCTTGTCAGCCAAGAGTATTTTATTCTTTTTACCCATTTATTTCAAGAGTCAACCCTAAAATATTTTGTTTTATTCTTTTAAATAATATTAAATAAATGGGTAAAAAGACTAAAATACCCTTGGGTGACAAGATTTAACAAGAAAATCTAACTGAGTTAAGCCTAAAGGATAAAACATGCAACAAAACCTTGTAAAGGGCAAAACTTGTCAAAATTCCTTAAAAAGGACATTGCTTGATAAGTGGCATTAAGATAAAGGACAAAACTTGTAATTTTTCCTAAAATAAAATCAGAACATTTTAAAATATAAGCAACAAATATTATGGTCTTAGAATGTTCAAGTTAGTTGAAAACGGATACATGACGACTTTGTGTACATCCAAAGGAAAACATTAACTAAAATAAACCAAATTATCTTATCTGTTTTTCTTATCAAACAAAAGTTAGTATCATTTTTATTATTGGTCTACCATCTCTCATAAGTATCCACCAACCAGGCTAAAAATGACATTTGAGCAAATAACCCCTCAATCTTTCCTTTATAAGGTTTGTGGTCCATTTGCCACACCACAGGAAAACACACAGCACTTGTATTTAGTAGAAATGGCAGCCTCAAGGTTCCGAGTGGTGGCGGTAATGGTGGTGTTGGCGGCTTGTGCTTTCCCGACAACAGTCGAGTGTCGTATTCGTAATTACAAGTTTAATGTAGTGTTTCTTTTTAAATTAGAGATTAATTAGTTTTTCTGGTTTAGGATATACTCATCATATATTCAACCTATTGTTGTTATAATGCATGCAGGTGGTAATGACCAATACCACAAAACTTTGTAAAAGTAAGCAAATTGTGACGGTTAATGGCCGTTTCCCAGGTCCCACAATAGTTGCTAGGGAGGATGACATCGTAACAATCAAAGTGGTCAACCATGTTAAATATAATGTCAGCATTCACTGGTTAGTATTCAAACTAGTCATCATCTTTATTGTTTAAGTTTTAGACGAATTTAACAAAGCTCATGAGCTTTTTTAAGATTAACAACATCATCTGTTGTGTAATTTAACTGACAGGCATGGGGTACGACAACTAAGAACCGGATGGGCTGATGGTCCTGCATACATAACACAATGCCCTATCCAACCAGGAGGAACCTACGTGTACAATTTCACATTAACGGGTCAAAGAGGTACCCTTTGGTGGCACGCACACGTGTTATGGTTAAGAGCCACAGTTCATGGTGCCATTGTCATCTTGCCAAAGCTTGGAGTTCCATACCCTTTCCCAAAACCTAATAAAGAAGTTGTGGTTGTCCTAGGTAATGTTTACCTTTTTTGTCTCTCACTCATGTAATGATTTCTATAAATATCATGATAGTGTTTAATAACAAGAAAAAAATCACAGGAGAATGGTGGAAGTCAGATACCGAAGCTGTAATAAATCAAGCACAAAAATTAGGGCAAGCCCCTAATGTTTCTGATGCTCACACCATTAATGGGAATCCTGGGCCTATTGCAAATTGCTTAGCAAATGGTTAATAACTTACATATCTTTTTAAGTTGATTTAATGTGATTCTTGATTAATTAGTGACAAATTTTAATATATCAGGAGGGTTCAAGTTACACGTGGATCAAGGAAAGACGTACATGTTAAGAATAGTCAATGCTGCACTCAATGAAGAGCTTTTCTTTAGGATTGCAGACCATAAACTCAAAGTGGTGGAGGTTGACGCACTTTATGTCAAACCATTCACAACTGACACCATTCTTATAGCACCTGGTCAAACCACAAACGCCATTCTAACCGCCACTCAAAAAGCCGGAAAGTACTTGGTGGCGGTCGCCCCATTCATGGATGCGCCGATTGCCGTTGACAATTTTACCGCCACCGCCTCCCTTCATTACTCTGGTACTGTCACCTCTACTGTTACTAAACTTGTTGCTCCGCCACCTCAAAACTCAACTCCGGTGGCAAACACTTTCATAAACTCTCTTAGAAGCTTGAATTCCGCAACATATCCAGCTAAAGTCCCGTTGACAGTTGACCATTCATTGTTTTTCACAATTGGGCTTGGAGTCAATCCATGCAAAACATGTGTCAATGGTAGCAGGGTTGTAGCAGACATCAATAATATCACATTTGTCATGCCAACAACAGCCCTTTTACAAGCACATTACTTTAACATAAGCGGGGTTTTTACAGACGATTTTCCTAGTAAACCATTGATGCCCTATAATTATACCGGCACACAACCAACAAACTTTGCCACGAACAAAGGTACAAAGCTATATCGACTTCCATATAATGCTACGGTACAACTAGTTTTGCAAGACACTGGGATGATCGCCCCTGAAAGTCACCCAATTCATTTACACGGGTTCAACTTTTTTGTTGTGGGAAGGGGTATAGGGAACTTTAATCCAAATAGAGATCCAAAAAACTTTAATCTTGTTGACCCTGTGGAAAGAAACACCGTTGGTGTCCCAACGGGTGGATGGACTGCTATTAGATTCAGGGCGGATAATCCAGGTATAAAATCTTGACGTTTTATCTTTTTCTGTTTTGAATCTTGTGAATTTTATTTTACATTTTTATACATTTATCATTCATCTAAAACTCGTTATTGTTTTCTATTTACTAGGTGTATGGTTTATGCATTGCCATCTTGAAGTACACACAACATGGGGACTTAAAATGGCTTTTGTTGTTGACAATGGAAAAGGGCCTAATGAATCTGTTATCCCACCTCCAAGTGATCTTCCAAAGTGTTGAGCCTGTCTTATAAGGAGTTTAGAAGTCGACCGTTCTTTTATCTAGCCCATTATGGGCTGCTTAGAGTGGAATAAATCAAGTTCAAATCCTCTTGTTTCTTTGGGAATTAAAGCCCATTTATTCCTTTATTTGGTTTTGAAATATATATGTTGATTTGTTTGATTGTTATTATGTATAAATATGAGAGTAAATCTCATGACGGCCTTTCAATTACTAATCCATTCATTAATAAATGCTCCACCTTCTGTTACTTTATAATTCTTAGACATGATTTGTATATAACTTAAATTTATGATTTTGTCACTTCACTATGGGTGATTAAGGTTAAGGAGAGTTTAGAATATCATGTAACATCCCAAATTTGGCGATGTTCATATATTGACAAATCTTGATTTATGTAGCATTTTATGTATGTTGAACTAATTAATTGTAAAATGAGCAATTCTATTCGAGAATTTAATGACTTAATTTAAATAGCTTAACCTTGTTTACCAAGTTAAGCTTCATTTAGTATTTAAAATATGGTAGTGTTATAAAACTTAACAAGGATTGTACGTATATAAAGGATAAAGAGGTTTGAAAATGAAGGGGCTAATCTTGCCAAATTGTGAAAGTTTCTAACTTGAGGTGTAGAGAATTCTAGAAAAAAAAAAGATATGTATCTTTGTGTGGGTGCCATGATGGGTCAGGTATAAAATCAATGGGAAGCTTCAATACATTGATTTTAGGTGATTGATTATGAACATCCTCTGTTATGTAGAAGCCTGGTAAGTAATATCTATACAAAAACCCTAGATTTTCATGCGTTCTTGAGTTGAAAGTGTAACCATGATGAACGTTAAGGATTTTGGTGATAGATGATCTATTTTATAAGTTACAGATGATTCTACCATAGTTATTTTATGTTGATGATACTTAGAAACTCCATTGTTGATTAATATGCATGTTAGGGTTTCTTGTTTAATTGAACAAGATATGACTATAATCTGAATTTTATGACTTTATGTTGATGTTAGTAAGTTGTAATTACCTCCGTGATGACTAGCTATGGTTGTACTTGATCAATGAAGATTAGGGTTCTTGATTTAAGTTGGGGATTTTGGAAATTGGATGGTTTTGAATGATTGTTTGCAAATTTGTAATGTTTTGCCATCCATGGATATATAATTAATGTGTTTGATGTTCCTAACCCTTTTGTAAGAGTTCAACATAAGTTTTAACCATGAAATAGGGCTGCAATTTATGGTTTGGGTCGAAGTTAGAAGCACCATAAACATGATTTTCACAGCTTTTTAATCAGATGTTGGGCAGACTTCGAAAAATCATATAAAATCAACTGAGTGTTCGTTTAGGGTGTTCTTTATATGGTCGGAAAACCCCAGGAGTATATTTTCTAAATATTTTTAGAATGAGAGGAAATAAGAACGATTGATATACGAAAACTATAGTACAAAACAGCTTAGCAAATTGGTTTAAAGTTGAATTATTAGTTGATTTATGAATCGGTGGTCCTGTTTCTTTCGAAAATCATATAAAATCATAGAAAATTCCAATTGGGGTGATTCTTTTTTGGTTGAAAAGATATAAGAGTGTTTTACATATCATATTTGAAGATGTCAAACCAATTAAAACTGTACAAGGGTCTAATGGGCCGAATACAACAGTTGCGTAGAATAGTGGTGCACTAAAATAAAGTTTTTGTAAAACTAAATAAAGAAGGATGCTTGAACACATTGGAACTAAACGTAAATGGTTAGTTCTACTTGTTTATGTGTATCTAACTTAGTATATTAGAAGTGTTTAAAGTACTTGCATAAAAAGCAATGAAAGCACTTGCACTAGTGGGTGAAAACGGGTCAAATGGGTATGGTTGACCTAATTAATATACTAACTAATGGTGAAAATCGTCAAGAACACATATAACGAGTTAGGTAAATAATATTATGGTATTAAAAAGGGGGTGAATGACCGTTATGTGTTCTAATGATTTGCAAGTTGATTTGTTGTTTAGTAGGTATGCCATGTATGGGAAACAACGGGTCAAAAGGATGGCATGGACGACAACACCTCTATGGGAAAAGGTGAGTGACGCTTCACTCAAGTAGTATGTTTTATTAAATATATAAATACATTTGTGAAAATATTTATATGGTGTGTGGTAAGAATTGTAAAGGAGAGTTAATGTTACTACGAAGTTGTGTGATAATGGTAATTATTGTCGGTGATATAAATCTCTGAGTTCATTAGTATGATTAAATCATAAATAAGGTGATGGGATGAATAAGTAGTGTAGACTTACCACAAGATCATTAATATTGAGCATTGAGTATAAGTATCTGATCTTTATTTATATTTAGTTTGTCTAATATATGAAGTAAAGGAACTGTAACTAATAGGGACAACATTATTGGAAACATGGTTGATGGATGAAACCAAGGGGTGGTAAGTATCGAGTATGGGATTTTTAATATTAAAAGGGGATTGGGATAATGATTATTTGACTACAGGTATGTGAGTCACGTACTTAGCAAGTACGCGGGGAAAGCTGTTATGCAAGCTTAAACATGAGGAAGTTTGAATTCCTCATTTGGGAGTTAAAGGAGCCTTGTTGTCACGCTTTATAAATTGTGTTAATTAAATACATATGTTTATTAACAAATCAAAACATTGTTATCACTAACTTATGGTGTTGTACATCTTAGGTGAATTACAAGTGAAGAGTAAATGGATTTAGTGATTCTAATATGGGAAATGGATATCAAGAATAGATGGGACACTGAGCAGCTAGGGATGAATGAAATGAGATCCGAGTTAATAAGGTGGAACTGAATGACAAAATAACGATAGGAGTGACCTACGAGTTACTCAAGTTGAACATGGTTAACAAGTTGGTTGATCTAAGGCGGGAGTTATCAAGTCTTGGGAGCGAGTCAATAAGAGGAGGACTGGGTTGTGATTTACCCAACAATTATATGTTTTGGTTATTGAACCTAGCGAGTCTAGTCTTTTGTACTCTAGTTTATTTTGTTCTACCATATTGCTAGTTCATTAATGTTTTAAAGAGTTATGTTGGTTGTGAATCTTTGTTTATTAATACAAATTTTGGTTTTCGTAAGGGTTGTTCATTAAACGAACGGGGCATGCAGAAATTCTATAAAAATACTTGCATGTCGTGTATGTAGGTTTGTATCAACTGGTGATTCAAGCATATGAAAGTGATCTTATATTGAGTATAGTATATTTAAAAAAAATCTGGGCTTATTTTCCATATCAGTTGATCTTAATGTATGATTTTTTTTTATTAATAACGGGTGTTACATATCAGTTGAAATTAGAGAATGGTAAGGATAAGTTCACCTAAGTTGAAACACATCATAAATTGAATTTCACTTGGAAACCTTGAGCAAAAGATATTAAGTTGACTTTCTAACAATAACAAATTTTTCCAATAAATCTTATTTTAATCTTTACTTTCTCTTAGACCGTGGGGTGTGGGGCGTGAGTTGGGACGGGGGAGTCGGTTTAGCCACACCGGGCCAACGTGGGTTGCGGCGTTGCCCTCTGGTGTGGCTATGAAGCCTGGCGTGGGGCGGGGGGAGATGACGTGGATGGCTGGGACTGGTTGGGCATATTTGACCAAAAAAAAGCCACGCCATCCCACACCCAAAAAAAGCCACGCCCAGCCAAGCCACACCATGTGGAGCCTACCTCCGTCACATGTCAACCCAAGCCCTCACACCCCGCAGTCTTATATCATACTTGTTTAGTTTTGGGTGAATTTGTGCCTTGCAATACGTTCCAACATCCAAATTGCCACATTGCTCAAGAAATGGTTATACCTCTAGTGGCATATTAGGGGTGGTGTCACACCCCCAAAATCCACACGCGGAGTATCACCGCTTGGAGGCGTGACTGACCAGGATCAAGCCACCAATCATATTGAACATTCATGTAAGTAAACATAATTCAACCAACCAATATGAAGGGTGTTCAAAAACCAAAGCATAGTTAAGTGTTTAGCTGAAGCATAATTTGTAAAACCCATAGCAAGTATTAAATATGAAATAAAGTAATGTTTAAAGCATGGCACACATCGCCATGTCCCACAACGACCGTTCCTCCCTGTGCAAGCTCCATGGGTACCTAATGACCTGCAAGGCATGTAGCAACGAATCAACAACAAAGTTGAGCGAGTTCACAATTGGTTGTTTGGTTAAGATATTCATTTCGTAAATCGTATGTTCGTTTTGTAAACCATGTATCATATTAATCCTTATCGCTGCCAGTCCAGGCAGGTGTGCGATGATTAGTGGGGGCTTCCCATGTGTTACAAGACCACGCGTATCGACTGCTACGAAAATGTAAGAGGTGCCCTAAGTCAATGTCTATCAGCATTGACCCTTTGCCCATAGTCCATTAGTACACGCCCGTCCGACTGGCACGATGTGAGGTTTGTTAAACCTAATAGCGCTATTAACTAATGACCCGCTCGCCCTAGGCCTCGGCGATTAAGTCGATAATTGAGGGACTTCCTTTGATAGAGGTGATGGTCTTAAGATCGTGTACGTAGGCTTTACGTATGTGCCCTTCAATCCGAGGACAGTAGTAAGTATAACTGTACGTAGGTTTTACGTACGTGCCCTTCAACCGAGGACAGTAATAATTTGTTTAATAGTAATAGTTGTATGAGTAGTTATTAAATCCCATTCCCAACCCCTGGGAATCCCATGCCTTGGCTAGTGTGAACTCACCTTGGTTTGCTCGGCAGATACACAGAATGGTCAAGTCTAGCAGCTAGTGGTCAACCACGTCCTAACATGGTTACCATACAAGTCAGGTTTTGATTTCAAGTAGTGCACATAAACATCACATAAGAACACATATTGATCATGGCATCACATTAACAGTCAAATACATAACATGTTCATACTTGTGCGATCCGAAGATATAACCCAATAAATAAACGGCCCAACAATTAAGCAGAACAACATCTTATGCAGTCCATCATGTAAACGGCCCAAACAACAAACATGAGTCTTGTGCGATTAGGATAGACTTGTGCGATACGGATGGCTTGTGCGACTGACTCTTGTGCGATCAGATCAGGTCTTAATTCACGGAATCAGTTACACATGTTGATTTGTTTGATTACCCAACCAACATTAATCATACTGAAACTATATTTATGCCGTACTCGAACATTGTTCACGCTACAATCAATCTAAACAACCATTTACACAATCGCAGATCTCCAAGATGTCCATGTTTGATGTAAATTAAATGTAAAATCAAAGTTATTAAAGAGTGTGAATCACCTATGCCACATTAATTAATAGATCATGTCATGCACAGCTTTTAGTACAACCTATGATCAAGATTAATAATACAACCCTACCACTACAAGCTTGATTCCCCATGCACCCATGTGCCATATACATAACACCCAACATCACGGACACCAAGGTTTGACTCAACTACAAGATTAAATCATTTATCAGAGAGTCATATAACCTAATTATTACCTACTGATTAATACTATCTTTATTATTGAGCCAAGTATAATCATCAGCCAACCATCGAGCCCCAACGATTTTTATGTAAAATCATTCCCTATTAATTCCGATCACAATCCAGTTTACCACACCTATGATTAGAGTCATAAATATTAATCCATTCTAGCAATCAAGGCACCGCACACAAAATCCTATAACACCTTGTTCGTCATTCAAGCACATAAAGGAATCTCATGCGATACAAATCCAAAGCAGTATCAAAGAGAGCAATCACAAACAGTCAATACAAATCAGAATAACGCATGGTACACCTACTAACCGAGTTATAAGGAGAAGGGTAGCGTGCCAAAACCAAGGAAAGAAGCTTCGATATTGAGAGGCGCTGACTCGTTTGTTTAGAAGGGAAGTTTAGGGTTTGCAATGGTTTGGAAGAAAGGATTATGTGATCCTTCTACATACATGCGTGCATAGTAAGACTAGGAGGATGTGGGTTGGGCCCGACTAAAGTTAGGGGTGTTGGCCGAGTACCATTCAATAAGAAGAAGGGTTCGGCCCAAGCTCAAGTGTGTGGTTGGGTCAAATTCCCGTGATATTAGCCTACCCAATACCCCAAATAACTCACATGTATTCCTTTAAAGTAAGTAAGATCAAACGGGTTTACTAAAGTGCACACATAGTTATAATGTATAAAGACAGATAAGACGCAACGATACAGGTTAATGATCACGAAATCAGGTAATGATAACCGTGAGAGTTTGGGTTGTCACAGGTGGGATAAGGCGTTATGACCAATAAGTTCTGAGTTCGATTCCAACTAGGGAGTTTTTTTCCCATATTTATTGAATTTCCTCCTGAATTGGTGTATAGACATTATGCCTAGTGGAGATTGATATGATCGAATGGTTTCACTGATGGCACGATGATAATCAAGTGATTCAAATTTGTCGTTCAAAAAAAATCTAATAAAAAAATAATTGTTAGTAACTAGGGCTCACCAATTTATGTGTAAGTGAGCTACCGCACAAATTTTAGGGTTTTATATTTGTAATTCATATAAATGTTATTTTTTTAAAGTTCAAAATCAGTCACTAACTCCTTGATTTGTCTTGTTGGCAGTTTTAGTCGTCGTACAATTTAAACGTGTTGAATACGTGCTAACTTTTTGTGGTTCCCTGATGAACACATATATTAAAATAGGGCCCTAGAAATTTGTGGGCCCAAAGAGGTCGCTTATTATCCTATACTAGCGGTAAGACCCGTGTGCAAACACGGGTCGTTTCTTAGAAAACCATGCATAACACATATTGATAGAACATATAGATATATGTATAGATATTGTACGAAAACGTGTTATCTATTATAGCTAAAAGACAACTATAAGTAAATATAAAAGATATTTAACAAACTTAATAAAAGATGTCTAACAAACTTAATAAAATTCATCAGTTACATATGATTATTTCAATTCTCTTATTCAAAAAAGAGAGTATCCACCAATTGACAATGTAAATTGTTATAAACATAAGTACATATAAAAAGATGTCTAACAAACTTAATAAAATTCGAATACAACTTAACTTTAACAAACATTAACTAAGAACATACGATCACCTGCCTAAACAACACACATCAAACCTCACTCAAGAATTTGTTACGCAGCAACATGTCCTTTGCTACATGTTGTGATCTAGTTAAATATGCTACTGCAAACAATGTAACAGCTGCTGATCCAACCATCTCCCTATACAACAGATGATACGAAAACCCTTCTTTATTACTGACTTTTATTTCTCATCAACATCTCCCCGATTTGTCCCTTGAATTGTAGTTCAAAGTCCAGGGAGAACATGTCTTCTTCATCATCATCCCTCTCAAGTTGAAGGTCCAACAAATCTTGGAGATCGTATGCATTCAGATTATATGAACTATCCATTTTAATCTCTTCAACACTACCATCTGATCTGATCAAATTCAATACTTGGGTTTTTGAGCATGACTTCCACTTTACTATTTTTGGATCAGTTGGTTTTCGTGGGCAAAGAATTATTGAAGATGAGTTTGGTGATTGTGGTCTGCTAACTAAATTTGCAATTGATTCAGACAAATCAGATGATGAGAGAAGGTTTTTCGGAGTACCGATTTTTAGAGACAGAGCAGCAGTTGTAGGATAGACTGGGTTTTGAAGAACATTTGAATGTTCAGGTCTAACTTCTTCCAGCTTTTTGTAGGTCTCAACTATCTTCAGTTTAGACCATCTGGCAATGGATCTAACTGGACCATAACCAGCAGCCACATGCTCTGCTCCCATTCTTTTAAACTTCAATACCTCATCTGAATCTGTTGTTTTGACTTTCTTCCAATTAGGTGGAGTTGGCTTTACCAGAGGATCATTGTTCATTTTTGTGATTCTATCGATATGAGTTTTTCTCTTACGTGTGGAGATGATTTCTGGTGAAGGAGAATGTTTTGGTAGTGAAGATGAATGTATGGGAAATCTTTGTGACGTTGGAGATGGTTGGATTGTGGTTGGTGTAGTGAAAATGATCATGGCAGATGTTTGAGAAACTTCTGCTGAAACAACTAGTGTCTCAGCAGCTGTTTGGTAAACATCTACTGATACTTTTGTGTTCCCAGCATCTATTGACAAAATGGGTGATGATGGTGTGGAAGGTATTTTCTCCTTCTTTTGTGGTGGTTTTTTTGGAGAAGGTTGGGATTTAGGTTGAGCAGGGGATACAATTTCTGTAGGATTAGCTTTTGAATCTGGTGGCAACTTTCTCAGTGAATTTTTCTCCCCCTTTTTTGGCATCATTATCATCATCATCATCATCATCTTTCTCAAAGATTGATGTAGTTGTGGAGCCAGTAAGTTTCAACAGATGTTCCTTAATGTTCATAATGTCTGCTTGTGTGTCTTTATACCTGGCATCAACCAAATTTCTGATAAATTCCAAACTGAAATTGCGGTTACTTTCAGCCAAATTCCTCTGAGCTTGAAGGATGGGTTGCATAGAATTCCAAAGCTCATTGGCAATTTTCCGTCTGGTAGGTTGACTTTTAAAAAGCTCTATAATCTGCTTAATCAATTCTTTCATTTCAGCAACATCTGTTTCAATGGTAGACACTCAAACCATCAAATCCTTATAAGTTAATTCATCACCTACTTTAATAGGATCATCTGAATTCCCACCTGTAGTGGTTGTATTTGTTTTTATAATAGGAGAAGTCTCCATATCATCAGAAACATATGCCCCTTTTTCTTCATTCTGGGGACTACCCACTGAAGCAGAGATTACAGTTGTAACCTCATCAGTAGTTGCCTTCAAGGGAGTCTTAATGATGTAACCACTGTCCAACTGATCACCAATGGGTTCAACAGTTGTAGTGGTTGCTCCACTTGAACTACCACCAAGAGTTTCGTAATACTCAACGGGGATAACCTCCACAACTGTTTGTAGGATAGGAGATTGAATTGGTTCAGACACAGTCATTTGTTGCGATCTACTCTCAGTAATGTGTGCATTAGAGGAACTATTTTCTTTCTGAATTTCAATTGCTTCAAACAGAGGTAATATTGTTGATGGAACTTGAGTTGAGGGTTGTGGTGTAGAAAGCATGATTTCCCTGGGAGAGGGACTTTGAACATACTTTCATATGAAAGGTCTACTTCATGTTGTGGTGTCCCTGTGCTTACAACATGATCCTTTTGTGAGGATACATGAGGAGTTTGGATGGGTTGAGATCTTTCCAACAACTGTGAGTAAGTAGCAGCAGTGGTTTCAAGTGACATTTGTGTTGTCACTGCATTAACCTCTGGGATCTCATCTTCCAGATGAACCTTTTTATTTTGTTTGGTTTTGGTGGGCTTTTTGGATGTGACAGTTTTCTTTTTGCGTTTTCTTGGTGTGTGTTTCACAACACCGGTTGTGGTGTCATGATCACCAGGAGCAGTTCGCTCAACAACAGAAGTTTGAGCAACTGATGCGGACGCATCTAAAACAGGCTCATCCCCCTTTGTTTCAGTTGTTGAAACTTTTGACTCTTTATCCATAAGTTTAGTAAAAGTTTTACTTGTAAGACTATTTATTTGAAAAGCTACACCTTGTTCAAAATCTGTTTGTGACACTTGTTTTCGTAGGTAGTAGCTTAGAAGTCTTGGATACAACAGAAAATCATTACTATGAACACCTTTTTTCAATTTTTTCACATTTTTCACATTATTCAACAAATCAGAAAACAGTGCTTGTGATAAATTGTAATCAGATTTTGTTAAAATAGCATAACCCAAATACTGAATGTTCAAAGGTATCTCATTAAATGCGGTGGTCTTGACCGAGAGATAAGTTAAAATAGTATGAAATAAAAATTTCATTGGCGGAGGGAAGTTTGGTTTGTAGATAGTAACTTCCTTTAATTGTGCATCATACCCTCTTTCAATGAACTCTGTATGAAGTTCAAGTTTTTCAAAGTTGTTCTTACCTCCCAAGTCATCCAATGCAAATGTAGTGGAAATTGTAAAGGGAGAAATTCGTACCACACTTTCCCCGACCTTAGATGTGATGGCAACTGGATTATTATCTTCAGACTCTATTTCAGCATTAAACCAAAATTGTTGGAGTGTTTCTGTATGAACCGGAGCATCAACAGTAAGAATTGATTTGTATTTTGATGACGTTAAAAGGTCAATTATTGAGTGATAGCTGGTATTTTTGCTGGTTTTCTCGAAGATGGGGAGGTAGTTGTGAGGGTTTTTGATGTTCAGAGACATGATCGGAGAAGAAGGTGATTTGGGGATGAAACAGGCTTTAAGTTGGAGGGTTTTTAATATGTTGGAAACTGTTTTTGAGAATTTTGAATTCGAGACGGCAGTGGTAGAACCTCGATTTAGGGATGAAACAACTTTTATATAGAGATAAGAAGTGAATGCTGACATGGCAGTACTTACCAATATTTGATGGCTAAGATTTGTCCACGTCAGAACCTCTCTTGCGATAACCGATGACAGTTGTTTGGAAACCTCTGTTGGTCGTTGGGAACAGTGTGAGTCAAACAGTTGTTAGATAAACAGAAGTTATGAGAACAGATGATGACTTTCAGCAGTTGTTTTATTTTTAGCTAACATCTGTCCACGTCAGAACCTCTGTTGTCATAATGGATGACAATCAGCAGTATAGTAAATCAACAGTCATTAGGATAAACAGAAATTATGACAACAGACGGTACCCTTTAGCATTGGATGTATTTTTAGGCAAGCAGAAGTTTCAAAAACAGTTGTTTTCAATCGGTGTAACTCAACAGTCGTAAGTCTAACATCTGCTATTAGCCCAACCACTGTTAGTATCAAATCCTCTATTAAGCATTTTAAGATTGAATATCATCTGTTGTTCGTTAATATCTGTTGACCCATAGCAGACCTTTGCATCTTCAGACATTTATTCACCAGCAGACGCTCTCTTTTGTCAGACTTTAGCTACAACACACCTTTTATAACAGCAAAATATACCGTAAATTCTTCCAAAAATCTGTTATTGATAAACAAAATTATATAATAATACTTATAGCAGACGTTATATAATAATACTTATTCATCATTAGCCCAACCACTGTTAGTATCAAATCCTCTGTTAAGCATTTTAAGATTGAATATCATCTGTTGTTCGTTAACATATGTTGACCCATAGCAGACCTTTGCATCTTCAGACATTTATTCATCAGCAGACGCTCTCTTTTGTCAGACTTTAGCTACAACACACCTTTTATAACAGCAAAATATACCGTAAATTCTTCCAAAAAACTGTTATTGATAAACAAAATTATATAATAATACTTATAGCAGACGTTATATAATAATACTTATTCATCATTAGCCCAACCACTGTTAGTATCAAATCCCCTGTTAAGCATTTTAAGATTGAATATCATTTGTTGTTCGTTAACATCTGTTGTCCCATAGCAGACCTTTGCATCTTCAGACATTTACTGATCAGTAGATGCTCTCTTTTGTCAGACTTTAGCTACAACACACCTTTTACAACAGCAAATATCGACTCCTTGTAATTAGGTCTTACCGGAAATTCTTCCAAAAAAACTTTTATTGATAAACAAAATTATATAATAATACTTAGGAATGACTGAAATAATTAAAATGAAGATGCGACAACAAAGATTAATAGTATTAAAATTTATTCATTTAGTCTTCAGTGGTAAATCAACAGTCGTTAGCATACACAGTTGTTTCATAAGAAGGTTCGAATATATGACAACAACAACAAATGTTCTCTTTTACCAAACTTTAACTACAACAGACCTTTTACAACTCCAAATATTGACTCTTTGTAATTTGCAGGAGCACAGATTCTTCAAAAAGCTGCTATCAATGATCAAATTCTGAACATTTGTTTTATCTTTGCACTCATCTGTTCACCATCAAACCAACCCTTGATACTATTAAACCTCTGTTGACTTACCAAACAGATGTTCAGACACAATTCAACATCAACATAATCTGTTCACCATCAAACCAACCCTTGACACTATTAAACATCTGTTAACTTACCAAACAGATGTTCAGAGACAATTCAATATCAACATAATCTAAATCTTACTCAAACACTAAATAAGTAAAACTAAAACACAACATAGATTCATAAGATTAAAATTTATTCATTTATTCATGACATTAAAATTAAAAGTCCAATAATTACATCACATACTGAACAACATTAAAGTTCAAATCTAACAATAACAACAAGAATTAAGAAACTTTAGCTTCAACTCCATTGATTGCTGAACCTCTCGATGTATGTCCTTCAGCATCGCCATGAACTGCACGTCTCTATCACCGCACTCTATATTACTTGTTTTGGTCAAAAATTACCTAAGCAATTAAGTGATCAAATTAGTTAAGTGAGGTAGTGTGCTAAAATTATGTGTGAAAAATGTATTGGCCAAATTAGATATGAAAACAGTTTCAGGATACGGCTCAGGATATAGAGCTGTATCTATGATCAAACAATGAGCAAAAATGTAAAGGTTGACACGTGATGTACGAAGAAAGCCCTTGATCAATCTAGATCGCCGGCATAAAACCTCGGGAGCTGACAATCGCAGCTGCCTTGTTCTTCTATTGCTTCAAATATCAGGATACAGTGCAGGATGTGGTGCTGATCGACTATGTGTTACAATGTAATTTGAATACAAGTGTTTGAGTGTGGTGTTTGCGGTGAGCTAGAGAGTAAAAGTGTTCGAGAGTGTAAGTGTAAAATTGTGTGCCTTAAACTGATCCGCCCCCATCTATTTATAGTAAAGATAATGTAACAAACTATCCTAAACTTCCGGGATCCAGCGAATATTCCCACTCGAACGTTGAGGACCAAGTCTTTCGGGTTCAACGGCTTCCTCATAACAAATACGCCCGAGTCTTGAGGAGAAGAAGTCCTGATGACCGTTAGTAACTTACAGCTATTAACCTGCACGTGTTTAATTCACTCAACCTTAGGATATCGCCCAGGATGTTAGCAATATCCCCGTCCAGTACCTGGTCACAAATAAACAATTAAAAGCGGGGTATTAGTCAGGATATGTATACTCAGAAAATGACCCATAACAATTGTCCCCAAATATATCGGTTGGTATACCAATCCAACGGATATATTTCAAAAGTCTTATCCCATAACTCAAGGCATTTAAAACGAAGCGACGGTCGAGATCACATCGTAACTTCCAACGCGCTTTTTGCTCAATGGAGATCCATAATGCCCATATATCTTCTCTCTTCTTGTTTGAAAAGCAGATATCTTCAACAGAGCTTTCAGGTAATTCTTCATTTCTCATTTACTTTCTATCAATTTTCCTTGCCTTCTTCGTAATGGATGCCGAGATCTTCACCCAGCAGAATCTCCTCAAAAATCCCGAAAAGGAGGTCTGTGCCTTTGACAACGCAGACATTGCGGCTTTGAGAGCTTCCGACGCTTTTCCTGACAACACGGTCTTTAGACCGTTCGATCGGTCAATTCGATCGGATGTTTCTTCCGCTGAGTGGGTTTGCTTTCCAGCATATCCTTTTTCGCTAGGTCTTCGATACCCTTTTCCTGAATTCATGATGCAATTCTTTCGAACCACCGGCATCTCTTTTGCTCAAACCATGCCCATGGTTTGGAGAGTATTAATTGTACTTAACCAAATAAAAAACCTTCACTGCCCCGACCTCTGCATCGAGGATTTGCCTATTGCTTATCGCCTCCGATCTCACGGCTCTAGCAGGTTCTTACTTTTTTCGACCTCTAGCAAACCCCTTATCTTAAAACCACCAAAAACGAAGACGGATGGCAACGCAAGTTTTTCTTTGTCAAACGAGACTCCATTGCTGAGGGTGCCAACCCTCCGGTGGAGTGGTTAACCACCGGTAGGGTTATAAATATTCTCATGGACCGTTTGGTTTTTATCTTCTACTAATATCCTTCTTTTTTATCCCTATGCAATGAATTTCAAGGAAGTAGCTCCCCCTACCGCTGAATCAGAAGAAAGAATCAACACTGTTTACGGATTACCTGCAATAGACAGGACTTTCACCACACACGTCCCGAGTTCCAGTCAATACTCGTCATCTGAAATGTCTGGTAAGGATTACTTTTAAAATAATTAGCTAACACAGTATAATAATAAAATGAAGAGTAATAATGATGTAAAACTTTTCCCTTTATGCAGCACCGGCCAAGATCCCTGAAGTCTTTGACCTCGACGAGTTGGACAGTTATTCTAATCAGGTTCAGGTCAAGAAGGAACCTAGTCCCAAGGCCACAGCCTCATCCAAACCCAGCAGTTCCAAAGCCATCATTATTCCCAAACCTTCACCGGCTACCAAGCCCCGGAGTTCAAGTTCCCGCAAAAGGAAAGAGCCTGATTCCCCTGTCATTTCTGACACATTTCCTTATGAGAAGCACGGGTTCATTGAAGCTAGCGGGTTTATGACTTCCTTTCTTAACCAGGTTAGTATTCTCATATCACATCCTGCGGCTTACATTGTTTACAAAGATTTATCAATATTAATACCTGTCCTCTTACCTTTGTAGGGTCTTGAACGTCTGGTTCATCTATATCAAGAATCCTGCAAACTTAACAAGACGCTTGAAACCAAGCTAAAGGAAGCTGAAATCACAATCTCCGATCAAGGCATGATTGCAGCCGCCAAATCTCGTCATTACGAGCAGAAATTTAAAGCTATGACTCAAGAACACCAAACTGCTCTCAACAAAGCTACTCTCCAGGCCCAGGCCGATCTTGAAGCTGCCCATGTGCAATATGAACGGGATATGGTCAGCTACCGGGAAAGCCTCAAGAGTTCCGTCGTCATTTCTCTCCTCCAAGCCAGATTGAAGATGGCCCATGAAGCCAAAACATTAGGTTTTGAATGCCCTTCTTGGGATGTTGGTGCTTGGGAGACCAAGCTAAAGAACCTCGGCGGCACTTCTTCCAAATCAGCTGTCGAAGAATCTTCCAAAGCAGTTGAAAAAGCAACCGATGCTGAGAAGGATGCTGAGGCGGATCCCAAGACGGATGCTGCTGAAATCACTATGGACGAAGAAGGCACTACCCCCTAGAACTTATTTCCTTTAAATCGTTTGAACAATTTTTATTTCTGCATTAAAACAATTTGATATCCGAAGGTGGATGGGTCCTGGGTTTCAGGATGAAACCTTCGGTTATCAACTAGTACTGATTGTTGCAAGTAATTTTATCTTTCATATTTCTCGCTATTATCTTCCGTCTTTCTTAGTACAGATCTTAGTTTTACAAAATTTCGTACAATTGTCTTTCAAAAATATCCTGATCAATATGCTCAATGATATATAATAAAAACTGTTATTAGATTTTTTCAACTTTGTAGAAAGCTTTTTAAAGAGTAAAAACAATCTATCTTTTCAAAACCTGTTTTGATAATACTTAAATGATCAAAGTTTCAAACTAGTATTAGTTTCAAATATTTTCATCAAATATTCTGAGAAGTATTTAAAAACAAATTTTGAGAATATATCAGGATATTTAATCTTTTACCAAACATAGTATTATTAAGAACTTAAACGATGTTTTCAAAGGAAAGATCATACCAGGAATAGGGTATAAACCTATTACCAAACTTCAATCCCTTTGCAACGCTTCCAATGAAGATGTCCCCTGTCTGAGACACTTAGTGCATTAGTTCCGAGGCTCATCCTTTGAGCTTTACACCATTGCTTTGGTAGGAATGTCCCCTGTGTACAATGTCTTCAAATACTTAGAAATCTTCTGGATATCAGTTCCCATCGTATAGACGATTTTTCATGTTACAGGGGTAAAACCCAAGAATGTTCTGGAGATAAATTCCTTGTATCCTGGGGAAAATCCCAAATTTTCATGCGCTACAGGCGGGAGTGTATAAACTCCAAGACTTAGAAAGGTGAAAACCTTTAAACCTTAGAGAGTATGAAAATACCCTTTCGTGAGAGAGGGTGATCAATCCTCATATACCTTTAGGATTCAGGATATAGCCAACAGTAACGAAATTGTCAGCCACTTTTACATGGACTGGTCCCGCCACCTTGAACTATCCCTGAATAACTTACGCTCCAGGCGGGGTGTTTAAACCCAATTCGGAAGAAAGGTGAATACCTTTAAACCTGTGAAGGGATCGGGATCCCTTATACGTGAGAGAGGGGGCCAATCCTCTAATCTCCCGAAGCATCTTGAGTGAACATCCCGGAGCTATATCCTGGAGCATATACTGCAAAACATCCTTAAACTAAGGTGGGTGTTAGCTTGGCTAACACCCCTCCGATGCTTAAGTTAGTATTGGGTTTCAAAGAATAAATTACTGACAACACAAAGCTCATGAACGGAAGTTGAAGGCATCCGCATAAGATCTCTAGAAACCTGCTCTCTAGTGAACAGGCCAACTTGCAATCCATCAAAACATCTCTTCAGCTCTTGAAGAGTAGCCCTATCTTCATACACCTGTTCCTCGATTTGCCTGATAAAACTCTACTTTAAATCATCTGATTTTGCAGAAGTGAATGGCACCATTTGAATAAACTATATTACTCGACTTTCCTGAAAGTATGATATCTTCGTAGGAAAATGTGATGAAAAACAGGTGAAGTGACTATGAGTTTATATACTGAAATATCTAACAGTGAAAACCTGTAGATTTAATATCAACATATTAATGTATATTTCAAAACAACAGTCTTTTAATGCAAAAACCTTTTCAAACCCCAACTTTTATGGGAAAACTGTAAAATTAAATACCAAGAAACCCAAGGGACAAAATTTCTAAATTCAAAGAACAAAAGCAGATTATCACAATTACAATTAACCTCTTCATTTACCATGTAGACGCGTTTTTAAACTCTATAAAAGACCGATGATTACTTTTGATTCAAAACATCAACAAATTGTCCTACAAATCACTTTCTGTCAAAAATTGTTCCAAATCAGAAAACCAACAAAAAATCTACATGGCAAACTTCAGCTTCTACCACTGGTCAGACACCAGCGATGTTAAAACACAATTCTCGATGTGGTCACTCAAAGAACAAAGAACAGACCAAGAACTAAACAGGAAAGTCGACATAATCAATGACACTAATTAAAAAAAAACCCTGGAACAACATAGCATTACTCGATGAAGTCCCCCACCCTCCTCCATCAGAGTTCCAGAAGAATGCAGAAGAGTTTCTGACACAACTTCTAAAACAGGATCAGAAAATCTGCAACATGCTAACGGACCTGAAATTCAAAAGAGAGCATGAAATTACATGGAGAAAGGCCAGAGTCTACGAAATCCTAGCAAGTATTAACTCTAGCGTTTAATACTTTATATATATTTCATTAAATTTCTATTTTTCTATGTAGTAGTTCATTTTAATAATATAAACATGCATCTTAACATATTCTAAAATGTCAGTGTCAATAAAAACTCTCAACATCATCAACAATTAATCAAAATAAGAAACAAACCTAAAATGCAAAGGTCTCCTCTCAACTGTTGTAGCACATCAACATTTTCACGATATTGCACGAATCTATACTTTCTATAAAAGGAGAAAATCTTACTGACGAAAGAAAACCTGACTTTAGATTTAACGAAAATCAAACAATACAACTCTCCCATCAAAGAAGGTAGCACATGCAACTTTTCACGATGTTGCAACAATGATACTGCAACATCAATATTGAAAGGTTGATGTGTGATGGGAAGCTTCATTGAAACGACAATGTTGGAACAATGATACTGGAACGATAACATGTAAACAGAATCAACAAACATTCGAACAAAGAAGTGTAATCGGAGATTAGCGGCTGAATCATGAGAAAGATGCATTTGAGAGAGAGAGAGAGATACGCTCACAGTTATGAGCGAGAGAGATTTGAATGTGGAGCCAGATAATTATATCTTATTTATAGGATTAGAATATATGGTTTGAATTTTGAATTTTGAATGTGGAGCTAGAATTTTGAATCTGGACAGATGTTTATTGGGAACAGATGTTTGATTATAAAATGTTGAGGGCAGATGTTTAGACAAAATTTTAAATGATATTTATATTAGGCTTTATGTGGGCAGACCTTTGCTCGGCAGACCTTTGGAATTTGAATGTGGGCCAGCTTGGAATTTTAAAGACTTTTAATATTAAGCTTTATGATGCAATAATGACATAAGAAAAGCATTGTTGGACAGCCTCTCTGGCTGCCACATCAACTTTTCTTATGTCATTGGGATTTCTCCTTTTATTGAAACTATAGATAGGTAGGTCTTCCTATTCAAATTATTCAATGGATCTGTATTATGAAAACTATTTTTTTTGAACGACAAATTTGGATCACTGACGGATCACTGGAGTATCATCGTGTCACTAGCGGAACCACCCGATCATATCCATCTCCACTAGGCATAATGCCTATACACCAATTCAGGAGGAAACCCAATAAATATGCGAAAACCCCATTGTGGGAATCGAACCCAGGACCTATTGGTCCCAAAGCTTTATCCCACCCCCAAGATACCACTAGGCTATAAAGCCATGGGCGTATTACGAAAACTATTAACTTAGAACAAATCCAAATGATCCAGTGCTACACACCGCCATTGCCCACTTATTGCTACCACCTAGCAGATGTCGTTGACACCACAACCATCGCACCGTCGTCGCAACCTCACCACCCACAGCCTCCACCATCGCAACTATTTTTGTCTTTGTTATTCCAATAGGCTTCACCTATCGTTGTCACTAGCTGGCATAAAAACATTTTTAGCGGTGAACTAATTTTGGTATTATTGTTTTTGTTGAACGACTTGTGTGACAACTGTTAAATTTGCATGCATCCATACAACTACTAAACAGTAATTAGTGCTCAATGACTGCGTTGAATTATAATTAATGATTTGAATTGCTTTCTAATTATTACCATATACATACATGTGCATCATATATTGCTAAATGTCATGTCATTATTGCCTGAAAACTTTATTGATTCAAATGATGCACGAGACACGGCTAGCACAACTATCAGACAAATCAGAAAAATGCTGACGGAGTTCAGTAGATAGGCAGACAGTGTATTGAGACACAGAATGAGCCAGAAACTAAGTATGACACTAGTGTAGTGTGTAGGAAAGTAAGGATCATAAAATTGCATTTTTAGAAATAGTTTAAGTGCCGGAAAGTGCCTAAAACTCACATAAACTGCAGAATTCTGCAGAAAATCAGCAAATTCAGCATTTCAACCCTCTAATATCATGCATAAATATGGTTAAATGGTCCTGAATGCTTTCCTAAGTGTCGGGAATCAAAACTGTCATAAAAAGGTACATAAAGCACACTAAACTGTAAAATATAGCACCTTAACGAACCAGTCACCAACCGAACAACCGGACATTACCCGAAACACCAAATT
>JARYGA010047725.1:0-24846 GCA_030545235.1 Helianthus tuberosus | reverse complement strand
CGAATTTTGATTAGTCTTAATACTAAAAACAAGCTTTGTAAATTTCTGTTATAAATATCAAATGGGTTCCTTTTGGTTAAAAAATATTCTCATTAATATGTGGATATTATACATGTTCCATGTTTGGTCCACTAACATTTAATGATTGAATTATTTTTGGTTATCGTCTCATGTGATTATTATTGTTGTAAATAATAAAAACGACAAAATGCCGCCAAAAGCGAAACAGGGTTCTGGACTACCTATTACCCCGAAAGAGTTGGCATAACTCATTGCCCAACATGTTAATACTGCCATGGAACAACGCGATGCTAACCAAGATAATGGCCAGGAACGTGGGGTGATGCTCATGGGCATGATTTTGGGGGGGGGGGGGGCACAGATCGGAAACCCTTCAGGTGATATAATGATTGGAAAGTTTTAGTAGTTCCTGTGTTATGATATAATCAGAGCGTATTCCTGATTTTCAATAACTTTGTGAACAGTACATAGATGTACGCATAAAACTATCCAGGGTTGTAACCCAAGATCATTTACTGGTACCCTATGCAATGACATGGCAACGGTTTGCGTGATGTCGGGCCATCATAGCGGATCGACCATTCAAATAATTCTGCATTCCGAGCCTAGATCTGGGGATTCACGAGAGCGAAAGTTTGAGAGTTTGAGAAAAGATACCGATGAGAAGCATGGTGAGGAACGCAAATTGGAGAAAGCGTGTGTAGCTAACCTTAGAGAGTCGGGAAAGGATAATGCCAGGGATGGCAGGAGTGGTCTTGAGAGGAAGACTCACGAGGATGAGTGGAGAAAATGCGCCAGATTGGTCGAACTGGACATAAGACTCGCGAGTGCTATGCCAAGAGTACATTGGATGGAGTTACGCTCAAGGGATGCTACGAGTGTGGTGAGCAAGGACATTTCGAGATAGATTGTCTGAAAATGAAGGGTCAGGATGCCAGGAGTAGAGCGTTCGAGCTAAACGCTGGGAAGGCACGAGACGATCTTGCTGTTTTTACCAGTATGTTTCGAATCAAAAACCAATCTATGTTCATACTTTTAATACCAAAGCTGACTTGAGTTTTGTTCAAAAAACTTTGAACCATTTTTGTGTTCACCAACAAGTAAGCTGGGTATAAAGTGCCCGATAGAACTAGCAATTGGTAAGTTGATAGAAACTAGTAAGGTCGTTTGCAGTTGTAGTATTTAGTTAGGTGATCGTAGTTCTAGTGTTGGTTTATTTCCAGTGGAGCTGGGAAGCTTTGACGTAGATGCGAGGATGGATTGATTATCAGAGAACGAAGAGGGGACTATCGCTTGAAGAAGTTAGATAGGATATCTCGACCTGATGAAGGTAGAAAGGTGGTAATTGATCGCGGAGATCGACAGAGTTGAGAGTTGAGTGTCAATAGTTGAGAGAGTCGTTAGTGTTGTGAGGATGCTCGAGATATTGCAAAAAGGCTATCCTGCGTTCCTTGTTAACGTGATGGATACGGAAGCCGAATGTAGGAATACCAGAGAGATTCCTGTTGTTCGCAATTATCTAGAAGTTTTCCTAAAAAGACTTACCTGGATTCCCCCCTGTGAGACAGATCGAATTTCGAATTGATCTGGTAGCCGGTGTTGCACCAATTGCAAAATCTCCTTGTAGATTTAGCACCGTTTGGAATGAAGGAATTGTCGAATCAGCCTCAAGAGCTAGTAGATAAGGTTTCATTCGATCAAGCTTTTCGCTTTGAGGCGCATCTATTTTGTTAAGAGGAAGAAGGATGGATCCTTCAGGATATGTGAGGATTTCGGAAAGCCGAGCAAGTTGACTATCAAGAATCGGTACCCTATTACCGAGGATTGACAATTTGTTCAATTAAGCTACCGGGACTCAGCTGCTGCACGAAGATCGATCTACGTTCAGGATATCATCAGTTGAAGGTTGCTGACAAAGATATTCCGGGGACTGCTTTTCAAACGTAATATGGCCATTACAAGATTATTAGTCATGCCTTTTTTACTAAATTAATGCGCCATTTATATTCATAAATCTCATGAATAGGGTATGGAAACCC
Organism: Helianthus tuberosus; assembly: GCA_030545235.1. Taxonomy (NCBI): domain Eukaryota; kingdom Viridiplantae; phylum Streptophyta; class Magnoliopsida; order Asterales; family Asteraceae; genus Helianthus; species Helianthus tuberosus. Next base: position 22,786 of record JARYGA010047725.1, on the reverse strand, counting down.
TAATCGGATGAATTCGTGATAATATTCTTCGATGACATACTTACATATGTGCGAACCAAAGAGAATCATGAGTAACGTTTGAAGTTGACTATGGAGTTGTTGAGGATTAAGGAAGGTACGCATATAGATCCGTCTAAGAGTGGAACAATCAAATAATGAGAAGCGACAAAAACCCCGTCGGGAGTATGACGATTCATGAGACTAGCTAGATGCTACTGGAGATTTATTAAGAATTTCCCTAAATTAGTGCAGTCTTCGACACTAATACCCCAAAAGGAATGGGAATTTATTGGACAACAAGATAGTGGAAAGCTTTTCGGACCCCTGAAAGAAAAGTTTGGAGCATGTATGATGGACTCTGAAGGAAATTAAGATACTCACATGCCCTTGGCAGAGTTATCTTACAATAATAATTAACACGCTAGTATTCAGGTTGCTCCGTTTGAAGCCTTGCATAGATGGAGGTGTTGAACACCATTTTGTTGAGCTAACATGACAAAGGACAATTAACCAGACCCTAGTTTATCTAGGAAACCAGCGACAGGATTTGCCTGGATCGAGAGAAGGTTAAAAGTCGCCAATAGATCAACAGAAGGATTACATGGACAATTGAAGGAACTATTGCGATTCTAGATTGAAGATTTGGTTCTGTTAAAGGGGTTATCTTGTGACAGATGCTATTAGGTTTAGCAGAGAAAAGAAGAGCTAAGCCACAATGACTAGGTCCTTTCAAGAGCCCATCTTGAGTTGGATCAGTAACTTATAGGCTCAAGCTACCATAAGGATGGAGTAGTGTACCTGATGTATTGTTTGGGTTTAGTTGAGAAAGTGTATAATGGATAATACACTGATTTTGTTCTTTATAGAGATTTGTTTGAAAGATAAACGGAAGTTTATCGAAGCACCGTAGAAGCAGTACGTATAGCTAGAAGAGTTATGCTAATAACCGGACAGGCGATTACAGCATTCTAGTCATGTATGCGATTTATTGATTTGGCGATTTGTGGATATATTAAATGAATGCAGGAAGGAAGAGAGAACGAGTTTATGAGATTTGATTCTTTCGAGAGCCCATCTCGAGTTGAATTAATCATGTGTAAACTCAGACTACTTCAGGTTTAGAGTAATGTATATGTAAATATACGTATGTTAAACCCAAAATGGTGAAATATTGACTTAATTCTCTTGATTAAGTGCTTGTATATGTTGAACCTTGGAAAGGGTGGAGAGCGTTGAGACGTGAGAGTAGGAATTGAGGGTGCATGTAATATAGGTCTACGAAGATTCTTCGTAAGAATCAAAGTTTCTCGCAGAAACTACAAGACCATATTTAGCAAGCCTGTTTTTACTGTTTCCATTTAGAAACAAAACCTGTAGAGTAAAATTTCGGGGACGAAATTTCCTAAACAGGGGGAGACTGTGAGACCCGGCTTTTCAGGCCGTACCGTACAATTGTAACAAGTGTTGTGAATAGCTAATAGGGCCGTATTTGACTGGTTATGATGTTTATATGTGAAATTTAATGAGTTGGTAAAATTAAACTTTGACAAAAATTATGTTGGCAACAGTAAGATAAACGCTTATTGCGTAACGGTTAAAATGCGAAACGAATGTCAGTGACCACCCGATTAGTGTTAAAATCCTAAAAATAGTCTGTTATGATTAGAATAATTATTTTAATCAAATTCGTGTGGAAAAATAATTTAAAACGCTAGAAAACTATATTTTTCGAGTTTAAGCGCGTACCGCGCGACATAGCGCGTGTACCGACAAAATACTGTTAACACAGCCTGTCAAGGCAACTGATAATAATTTTAGCAATAATTTGATGGGTCTATTACCTTAGAATGATAAAAATAAATAAAAACACATAAATCCCTATTTTTGCGATTTTAAACGCATACCGCGCAGCACAGCGCGCATACTGCCAAATAATGGCAACGTCGTCTGTCCCGGAAACAAAATATTTTTCAATAATATTTTGGTGAGTTTATTTTTATAGAGTGTTAAAAATAATTTAAAACGCACTAAAACGGGACTAAAACGCTAGATAAAATACCCGGTATCCAGTAAAATACCCGTTTTTAACTATATATATTATATGTATATGTGAGTGTGCATGTAATGTGTGTGTGGTGTATGTGGCGGCCCCATAGCAGCCCCACCTCCCATCTTTTCATTTGCATGAATGACACATGTTGTGTCTAGAGAACATGAATGATGATTAAACTCATAACACCCTCCATAAGTTGCAAACTATCACACCCCCAAAATACCACCTAGGGAAAGTCCCTGTTAGGCGTGTAACGTACCAGGATCCAAGCCACCAATCATGTTGAACTCATAACAATTATACCAAATAAAACTTTCATTTATTATTGATAGAAGTGTTACAAAACATTATTTAACGTTCAGCGGAAGCATAGTACATTAATTAAGAAATTCATAAAACCAAGTGTGTGAAAGCCATTAAGTACGTCTCGCGTTTCCATGTATCTCGACCCATGACCATTCCAGCCTCCCAGACAGCAAGTTCCAATTAATATGCACCTAAAGGCCTGCAAGGCATGTAACAACGAATCAACAACAAAGTTAAGCGAGTTCACAGTTGAGCATTCGTTTTAAAGTTGTTCTAAAAATCATGAGTTTGTTTGTAAACCATAAGTTAACTAGTTTCCCAAACCATATCCATAACCAGTGGGGGCTTCCCCATGTGAACCACTAGACCCGTTTACCATATCGACCACTGACTAAAGTAAGTTGGTGCCCTGACGTCAATGTCTATCATCATTGACTAGTGCCCAGATCCATTAGTTCACGCCCGTCCTCTGCGGCACGGCGTGAGGCTTGTCAAACCTAAATAGCGCTATCTAACTAATGACCCGCTTGCCATTGGCCCGGCGATTAAGTCGATATAAAAAGGAGGGACTTCATGATAGAGATTTTGGCCTAGTATCTGTGTTGTCACCCTTCAATAAAGAGGGTGTGTACGTAACCCTCAACCAGGAGATTACGCAGTTTCCAATTATACCATTATCATGTGTTGTCAACCTTCAATGAAGAGGGTGTGTACGTGTTCCAAACCAGGAGATCACGCAGTTTCAGTTTCAATCCTCTACCCATCCCTAACCCCTGAGAATCCCATGCCTTGTGGTAAGTGTGAACTCACCTTGGTTTGCTCGGTAAGATTAGTTACTTGTTTTGTTACACTATCCGTTCCGAATTGATCAACCAAATCCTTGTGTGGTTACCAATAACAGTCAGTCACATGCACAAAGAGTATGTATTCCATACACATAATGCACTGGTAGCGGACACAGCTTGCACATATCATCATACAAGTCACTATAGTAAGTCATATGACATACTAGTTCATTATCAACATGAAATCACATAGCAAGTAATTAGTTTAATTATAGTTCACCTTACAAGTCTACACCTCACCAGACTCCTAATAGTTAACCTTTCACCTTATATTGTCTCGGTCACAGTCCAATGGTGTCAAAACACGGCCCAAATGAGTTGTAGGTCCAATAATCCCGATTCATAAGCCCAACCGGTTGTATGTTATTGATTCGATTCATCATTAACATCACACTCTCAGATTATATCATTCTAATTCAATACTAGTGATTGGACCGATTAATACTAAAAATTGATTGGACCAAATATAATTAGTGCTTATCTAAATGGCTGCTTGAATTGTGTTTTGTACTTACATGGTCCGTCAAAACAATTAAATTGATTATATGATCTAACAACAACAGACATGATGACAACTAATCATTAATATTACATGAACTTTTATTCAGCATTAGTGACTTGCATACATATTATATTTACAAACATGACTACTTGCTGCCATATCTATCACAGTGGGACCCCAACCCATTTATCATTCATTGCTAGTATTCATGCACACCCATCAATAACAGCCATTATAATAATCACATAATATGGAAATTCTAGAATCAAGTTAACAATTAATCAATATGCACCTAATATTACAATCTGATTACACATAGTTCAAACAATTTGGTCTCACTCACATCCCAATTCGTCCATAGGTTGTTGGTTTCATGAGTATTTTAACTTTCTAAATTACCAAATAATCAACAAGATGAATCCATTAATAGTATCATTCATCACGGGTCATGCACATGGTTGTACTTCTAACAAACTAAACTCACACATATTTAATTATATGTCATCGAGCATTAATAGGGCCAACATCTAATCACAAAACTCTATGGCATATAATTCATACGAAAGATTAATGTTTGTAGGATTTCACATAAACAAGAAAACAACATCAACATACATCTATAATCACATAAACAGGATCATCAATCAGGAATCAATATGAATATGGTTTCACTAACCGAATCACTCGATCCAAAGGTGGAAGCCTCGAGGGGGGGGGGGGGGGTTTCTCCTGCCGATCGCGAGTCAAGGGAGAGGAAGTAGGGTTTGTTTTTGTGATTTAAAAACTTACTAGAAGTTTACGTGCAAGTATCTATATAATGGTAACAATTAAATCAAATGGGCTAAGATGCATCTGGGCCGAATCAATAAAAGGTTACACAACTTTCATTTTGGGCCGAATAGATCAAAACACAAGAAAAAGCTAGCTGGGCTTAGTTAATTTATTTGGGCTGAAATGGTGTGAAATTGCAAGGTAAAATTATGTAGCCCCATACATGCGTGGCCCAAAAAAATGCCACGTTATTTAACCGAGTTAACAGTTAACAAATGTTTAAGTTTAATGGAGTTAAGATCTCAAGATTACACGTCACTAACCTTGAAAGTTCGGGTTGTCACATCATCCCCAACTTGAAAAAATTCCGTCCCGAAATTTAGCACGGAGTTACTGAGGAAGCTAGTTAGGTTGCATGGTTTCCTGGTTTTCCTGGGGTGGTGTCACATCATCCCCCTATTGGTTTGGAATTTTTTCCTGAAATTCCGCAGTTGCTTTAGCCTAAGTAGTGGTTGCACTTTTCTCGAACAACTAGGGATACTTGTGTTTCATTTGGTCTTCTCGTTCCCAGGTGAACTCTGGGCCACGACGAGAGTTCCAACGAACTCGAACAATAGGTATCCTGGTGCATTTGAGAATCTTGACCTCTCGGTCCAAGATTTCCACTGGTTCTTTGACAAATTGCAACTGATCGTCGATGGGGAGCTCCTTGAAAGGAACTATGAGAGTTTCATCTGACAGGTACTTCTTCAGATTCGACACATGGAATACGTTGTGAACTCCACTGAGTTCTTCGGGTAGATTCAATCTGTAGGCCACCTTGCCAATTTTCTCCGTGATTTCGAAAGGTCCAACATATCGCGGGTTGAGCTTGTCTCGTTTACCAAAACGAACTACACCTTCCCAAGGTGAGACTTTAAGTAGTACTCGATCCCCAACCTGGAACTCGAGTGGTTTCCTGCGCTTATCAGCGTAGCTTTTCTGACGGTCACGAGCTGCCGCCATTCATTGTCGTATCTGGGCAATCTTCTCTGTTGTGTCTACGACGAGTTCTGGACCAGTGATTTGGCTGTCGCCAACCTCTACCCAACAAAGAGATGATCGGCACTTACGCCCGTACAATGCCTCAAACGGGGCAGCCTGAATGCTGGTGTGGTAACTGTTGTTATATGAAAACTCCACTAACGGGAGGTGTCTTTCCCAGCCATTACCGAAGTCGTTTACACATGGTCGAAGCATGTCTTCAAGAGTTTGGATGGTGCGTTCAGTCTGCCCATCCGTCTGTGGATGATACGTTGTGCTCGTGTCTAAACGTGAGCCAAAGGATTTGTGCATCGCTTGCCACAAATCAGATGCAAATCGTGGGTCATGATCAAAGATAATGGAGGTTGGCACCCCGTGCCTAGCAACCGCTTCTTTCAGGTAGATGACTGCAAGTGTAGAAAACTTATCCGTTTCTTTGATGGCTAGAAAGTGTGTTGGTTATGCAAGACAATCAATGAGCATCCAGGTGATATTGTTTCTGTTTCGAGTTGTAAGTAGACTATCGACCAAATCCATGGTAGTCTGTTCTTATTTCCATGTGAGTGTTGCTGGTTACTGACACTACACCTTGATTTTCCACAAGTCGATCCATCATTCACATACCTAACTAGGTGAGCCTTTATGTCTGATTACCAGTACAAGGTTTATAAATCCTAATGCCTCTCATCAAAACCCAGACGGCTAGAATGTCGAAACTGGTGTGCTTGCTCAATGCGAGTTCCCTACAGTTGCCGTGTAATGAGACCCGCATTCGTTCCATGAAGTAACGAGTGTCGTCCGACCGGTCAAAGGTTGCTTCTCCAAGCCCCGCATGGGTTCAACTTGAAAATTCCTCTTCCTTCAGTTCTCCAGTTTGAACAGAGCGAGTCTGATCCGGTAAGTTAGAGTCGATAGCGAGCTGCAGAGCTCGTGTACGTTCAGATTTCGCAATCGTATTCATCCAGAAGTTCCATCCAGCAATGGCATTGTATGCTTTAGCTCTTTCGAACATCGGTACATGGGAGGCCCTTGTGATCGGTCTAAATAACGCATCTGGTACCGTCCAAGTGATGCCTCCATCCAAAATCCCAAAGCCACGGTTTTCACTGCCAGTCGTGTGTGTCGCGCAGTTCCTCTTTGTAACTCCATCACGTACGTCATCACTATCTCGTGTTGCGTTGATGTGCAGCTGGGACTTGGATTCGGACCATAAGGATATACCACTGAATCACCCGCACCCTCGGGTAAAAACGATGCTTAGTGCATTGCAGAGTAGGGATTCGAAAGCTGTAAAGACGTCCTCCTGTTCTGCCTTTCACGAACACAGCACCCTGCTGTGCTAGAGAGATTTAAGCTGCGCGACCTTCGAAAATCCTGTGATTTATCTGCGATAGTATCAAGTGAGACCAAGAAATTGCTGTATCCACGAAGGTCTCTTTGGTGTCGATCAGTTTCCAACCAAGACGGATCTTAGCGAGATCCACGTGCATTCCCACTTCGCTGATTATATATCCAAAAGGTACCTCTCGAACCCAGAAATTACATTTAACAAGACTTTGAGCGGAGTGGCTCCTCCCTCAGGAGTTCTAAAATAAGATACAAATTCCACCCATGGCGTTCCATTCTCCTGGTCAGGATTCAGAACGTTGTCAACAAATGCGGTCGATTCATGTGATCCCTGAAGCTGCTGGTGCGTTGGTCAACTCAATGGTCATGGTGTATAATGTTGAAATGGCTGCATTACATTCGACATGCTGTTCTAAGAGCATTCTCCCCTTGGACTTCCATCTGACGATAGTTCGTTCACTAGCCAATCCTCGAATGGAAGCTTGTTCCTCGCAACTGGTCGACGGGTTGTCAATACGTGGTCGAGGCAAATGGTTCTTGACTGTTACCTTGTTGAGTTCTTGATAATCAGTACACATACGAAAAGGCTTCTCTTCATGGGTATAGCGAGGGCTCCTTAAAGCGAAAACTCCTGTCCGACAGTTCCTGTAGTTGGTTAAACAGCTCCTGCAACCTTCCTGGTGCAAAACGGTAAAGATTCGAGTAGTTAGAACTGCCTCCGGCGCGAGGTCAAACTGAGTTCCTACCTAACAGTTGTAGAGATGATCCTGGAAGTTCCTCGGGCAACACATGGAGGGTAATCACGAACAACTGGTGGATCCTTAATCCTCTTTTTCCTAACCTTACGTCTATAACAGTTGCCACATAGCGGGGTAATCCCTCCGTAGACACTCCTGGCTCTCATTGCTGAAATAACACTAACCATTGTGCCACTTTGACACGTTAGAATAGATAACAATCCTCCACGAAGGAGAGGGATACGTAGAATTGTCTCCTCACAGGGTACATCTATCAAGAATAACAGAAGAAAGGTCGATGTCGAACACCTGTCCCACAAGGTCGTGTTTGCATCCCAACGATCATATGAGGTTTCCATTGTCTTGCCATCAGCCGATTCCACAACAGGTTCAAATTTTTAGGAGCATCAGGGTCAAACAGAACAGAGACGAAGCGGATTGCTACTCATACTAGCTTCCATGTCGTTAAAGTCCTGACGTCGCCCACGCCAATTCTAAATGCCCTTCCAAGAGCATCATTTCTGGTGTTGCTGTTTTCATTACTAGGATTCCAAGTACTGTCGTTGTTCCTTTAATCGTTGTCCTCTTAACTTAACCACAGCCAATCCATGTTGTAGGCACCTTTATTTCCTTACTGTAGGCTAGGGTTACGAATACCTTGTTGTCGCTGTGACTGCTGCCCCCATTGTCGTTGCTCGAAACGAAGCCCTACGATTCTTCACCATCTTAGTCCATCTTTTCACATTCTGAGCCACGTCCTAAAGCGCTACTCACTGTGCTGGCAGTTACGCATACCACACTAAGGTCAATTATCATCACTTATGCCTCAATTGATTCGTAAGAGTTGACTCCCACAATTCGCTGACTAGAGTTACGGACTCGATTGAAATCAATCCACTGACGTTCGTTGCCGGTAATCAGGGTCGTCAAAATACTGGGCTTGGTAACGTACTACGCTCAACCTCCTACCCATCGATGTTGCAAGTGGTTCGAGTAATACGCAGTTTGTTGCGGGAGTGTTGCAGAAGTGATCGCACTTCGGAATCTAAGGCATCAATACGTTAAGTTCCAGCAAGCGAAGAAAGGTGAGAAAGATATCGATCAATCATTCGACGTTGCGACATCCAACACATGGACATTCGTATAAGCACCTAACATTCTACGTGGTTCGCTGAATTCAAATGGGTGTTCAGGTAACACTCGATAGCATCGAGATTCGAAGGGATCCAAAGATGAATGAAAAGTTCACGTTCGAGTAGGGGACAATTACTGCTATGACCCCTATAGGTTTGTTATGTTTCACATCGATCAAATGACGGAACGGAACCCCTTTTCCACTTGTTAAGCCTCACTGGGACTCACATGCACCCCACATTATTATTATGTGTGCACCCATAATAATATTGTGATTTGCATGCTCATCTCAGCTCCTCTTAACTCATGTCAAATGGTTCCTCAAACTCGAGTAGCAAACAAAGAGTATCACGAAGCGTAAGTCATGAAGGTTTAGGGAAATACCACCCTATCAGTCACATAACACGTGCAAGTATACATGAATTTATACTGTTGTGCTAAACGTGCAATCACATGCAATATCATACGTAGGTGTTCACTAGTTATGCAGTACAATGAGTATACGAGAGACGAACCTTGCAATCTGGAGCTGAGTGTCATGGTCGTATTCACGTCTTCAGAACTGTTCGGTTATAGTCTGGTTTTACAAAAACGTTTTTCCCCTTTTTTAAATAAAACCAAGTTCACTATAACCAATGGCTCTGATACCAATCTGTCACACCCCCAAAATACCACCTAGGGAAAGTCCGTGTTAGGCGTGTGACGTACCAGGATCCAAGCCACCAATCACGTTGAACTCATAACAATTATTCCAAATAAAACTTTCATTTATTATTGATAGAAGTGTTACCAAACATTATTTAACGTTCAGCGGAAGCATAGTACATTAATTAAGAAATTCATAAACCAAGTGTGTGAAAGCCATTAAGTACGTCTCGCGTTTCCATGTATCTCGACCCATGACCACTCCAACCTCCCAGACAGCAAGTTCCAATTAATATGCACCTAAAGGCCTGCAAGGCATGTAACAATGAATCAACAACAAAGTTGAGAGAGTTCACAGTTGAGCGTTCGTTTTAAAGTTGTTCTAAAAACCATGAGTTTGTTTGTAAACCATAAGTTAACCAGTTTCCCAAACCATATCCATAACCAGTGGGGGCTTCCCCATGTGAACCACTAGACCCGTTTACCATATCGACCACTGACTAAAGTAAGTTGGTGCCCTGACGTCAATGTCTATCATTATTGACTAGTGCCCAGATCCATTAGTTCACGCCCGTCCTCTGCGGCACGGTGTGAGGCTTGTCAAACCTAAATAGAGTTATCTAACTAATGACCCGCTCACCATTGGCCCGGCGATTAAGTCGATATAAAAAGGAGGGACTTCATGATAGAGATTTTGGCCTAGTATCCGTGTTGTCACCCTTCAATAAAGAGGGTGTGTACGTAACCCCCAACCAGGAGATTACGCAGTTTCCAATTATACCATTATCATGTGTTGTCACCCTTCAATGAAGAGGGTGTGTACGTGTTCCAAACCAGGAGATCACACAGTTTCAGTTTAAATCCTTTACCCATTCCCAACCCCTGGGAATCCCATGCCTTGTGGAAAGTGTGAACTCACCTTGGTTTGCTCGGTAAGATTAGTTACTTGTTATGTTACACTATCCGTTCCGAATTGATCAACCAAATCCTAGTGTGGTTACCAATAACAGTCAGTCACATGCACAAAGAGTACGTATTCCATACACATACTGCATTGGTAGCGGACACAGCTTGCACATATCATCATACAAGTCACTATAGTAAGTCATATGGCATACTAGTTCATTATCAACATGAAATCACATAGCGAGTAATTAGTTTAATTATAGTTCACATTACAAGTCTACACCTTATATTGTCTCGGTCACAGTCCAATGGTGTCAAAACACAGCCCAAATGAGTTGCAGGTCCAATAATCCAGATTCATAAGCCCAACCGGTTGTATGTTATTGATTCGATTTTTTTTTTAAATTTATCAACTCATTCAATTCATCATTAACAGCATGCTCTCAGATTATATCATTCAAATTGTATACTAGTGATTGGACCAACTAATACTAAAAATTGATTGGACCAAATCTAATTAGTGCTTATCTAAATGGCTTCTTGAATTGTCTTTTGTACTTACATGGGCCGTCAAAACAATTAAATTGATTATATGATCTAACAATAGCAGACATGATGACAACTAATCATTAATATCACATGAACTTTTATTCAGCATTAGTGACTTGCATACATATTATATTTACAAACATGACTACTTGATGCCATATCTATCACAGTGGGACCCCAACCCATTTATCATTCATTCCTAGTATTCATGCACACCATCAATAACAACCATTATAATAATCACATAATATGGAAATTCTAGAATCAAGTTAACAATTAATCAATATGCACCTAATATTACAATCTGATTACACATAGTTCAAACAATTAGGTCTCACTCACATCCCAATTCGTCCATAGGTTGTTGGTTTCATGAGTATTTTAACTTTCTAAATTACCAAATAATCAACAAGACGAATCCATTAACAGTATCATTCATCACGGCTCATGCACATGGTTGTACTTCTAACAAACTAAACTTACACATATTTAATTATATGTCATCGAGCATTAATAGGGCCAACATCTAATCACAAAACCCTATGGCATATAATTCATACGAAAGATTAATGTTTGTAGGATTTCACATAAACAAGAAAACAACATCAACATACATCTATAACCACATAAACAGGATCATCAACTAGGAATCAATATGAATATGGTTTCACTAACCGAATCACTCGATCCAAAGGAGGAAGCCTCAAATCGATCCAAAGGAGGAAGCCTCAAAGGGGGGGGGGGGTTCTCTTGCCGATCGCGAGTCAAGGGAGATGAAGCAGGGTTTGTTTTTGTGATTTAAAAACTTACAAGAAGTTTACATGCAAGTTTCTATATAATGGTAACAATTAAATCAAGTGGGCTAAGATGCATCTGGGCCGAATCAATAAAAGGTTACCCAACTTTCATTTTGGGCCGAATAGATCAAAACACAAGAAAAAGCTAGCTGGGCTCAGTTAATTTATTTGGGCCGAAATGGTGTGAAATTGCAAGGTAAAATTATGTAGCCCCATACATGCGTGGCCCAAAAAAATGCCACGTTATTTAACCGAGTTAACAGTTAACAAATGTTTAAGTTTAATGGAGTTAAGATCACAAGATTACACGTCACTAACCTTGAAAGTTCGGATTGTCACATCATCCCCAACTTGAAAGAAATTTCGTCCCGAAATTTAGCACGTAGTTACTGAGGAAGCTAGTTAGGTTGCATGGTTTCCTGGTTTTCCTGGGGTGGTGTCACACAAATTCCAACACATGAACTCAAAAACTCCTCCATACTCTCTCTCTCTAAAACCATACACTCAAAAACACACCCAATTTCGAAATTTCCCACATATTTCTTGAAGATTCAAGTCAATCCAAGCTTGTCCCAAGCATTTGTGAAGATCCAAAGGTGGTTTGAAGATGTTTCAAGCAAAAACCAAGCTCCATATCATCACACTTTGTCAAGAAACCCATCAAAATCTTGTAGGTATAAAACTTATTTTAAAAACCTTGCCTTTGATTCTTGATGATCTTGATGATGATGGAAGTTTCTCTTGTTCTTGAATTTAATCACAAACTTGAAAACAATAACAAATGGGTTTTTTGTACAAAATGGAAATGGGTGTGTATGTGTATGTATGTATGGCCGTAGGATTATGTGTGTGTATATATGATTGTGTTTTGATTTTTGATTGAGTGATTCTTGAATATTGTGATTCTTGAATAATAGAATACATGCATGAATCAAAAGTGTCATAAAAGAATGTTTTAAAGGTGCTTCATAATTTAAAAAGGATTTGATGAAAGAATGAACTTTTGGAAGTTCATGTGGGTGAAAATATTTCTTAAATACATATGTATATGTGTATTCATGCAAGAGAATTTTGGTCATATACTCATGAATGAAAGATATTTGTATTTGTGTATGAATGATTATGTGATGATGGATGATATAGGTTGAGTTATGTAAAAAAATGATATTAATGTGTTCTTGAGTATGATTAGAACATAAAAGATGATGATGATGTTGTATGAGTGCATTAGATGCATTTACTTGAACATGCATGATGATATGTGATCTTAAAAAGGTGATTTGAGTATGATTTAGTAAAAATCAGTTTTAATCAGATTATAAACACTAAAAATAAAGTTATTTTAAAGTGTTTAGTGGCATATAAATTTGTCATAATGTTTGCTAGCTTTGCATGTTGTACTTGATGCATTAAAAGTTGTAAAATACTTGAAATCGCATGATTTATGTGACTTACACAAAAAACTTCACTAATCTGATTATAACCACTATTTTAATCAGTAAATAATATGTATTGTGTTAAAATATCAAGTTATTACGAGTTGGGATGGTTATGGTAAAGTTTGACGCAAAACTATGCGGTAAACGGTTAAAAATCGGCTTTTCGAAGGATTTTTTAAGAAACTGTTTTAGATCAGTAAATAAACTGATATTTTTAGTGTAAGAATAAGTATTTTAACTTATACTGAGTTTACTTGGTGTTTGGTTGGTCATACGTGACTTCCGACGCCCGAAACCGTTACCGAATCGCTAAAATACGCATTTTTCAATATACACTAGTATAGGTAAAATTTTGGGTGAACCTTATGTGTTAAAATGTGTTATGTGATTTAAACATGAGAATGTGAAAATACGTTAAGTTTTTAACATGATATTAGAAATCTAGCTTATGCATGTACGCTTGTACGTTTTGTGCGGTAGAAACGGTAAAAATCGCGTTAAATGTGTAATTTGTTTGTCGAGCATGAAAATTTGATACATATAAGATATTTTATATATATTTTCTTGAAAAATGACAAAATAGATAAGTTAACAAGATTTTGCGTGTTTCGATGATAAATTATGTGAACGTTTATGTATATATATTACGACGCGCAAACCGTAGATATATTGCGTATAAACGAGAGTGTTAACGGATTTACACAATAATGGTCACCAATAAAACCGTTCAAATCGCAAAATCATAAAAAATAAAACCGTTCAAATCGCAAAATCATAAAAATATATATATATGGACTCATATATATATATATATATATATATATATATTAATGTGCCAACATAATAAAAAATGTTAACTTTTCGAGAAAATCTCAAAGTTATGTGACAATTCTAAGAAACAGAGAAACTTAGGATTTTGTGTTATGTATATTGATTTAAAAATCGTTCCTATATATATATGATAGGACGTATAGAAATCAATCTCTGGGATTGCGCTATTTAAAATACGCACCCAAAGGTGAGTGCCACTAAACCCCTATTTTTACTGTTTTGTGTATATTTTGGGGGTAGAACACGTCGTTAAAAGGGTTTAATAATGTTTTCGAAATAAAACATACCTTTTAATATAAAATATATATTTTCACTGAAAATATATGAAATTTGATAAGTTATACGTTTCGAAGTAAAACGTTTTTGATGAATGAATATTGAATGTGCAGTATTTCTTAAGTGAAACAAGACCGTACGGATTGGGAATGAATTCCGGACTGGGTCTCAACATTTGAGTGACAGGGGAATTCGTACAATGTCGTGTATTAAATTGTCATATTAGTAGGATATATATATTGTACGTGAGGCAGACATCATATTGTTCTTCGAGAAAGAACCCTGCGCCCATGATGTCGTTTAATCATTTAGGTAATGTACGCGAGGAATTGTTGGTAGATCTATCGGGTTGACAACCCCGTCGTGACCGGTCGCCCCGTGTCAAGTCAAGCGACGAATTTTGATTCTGTTTATTGTCTAGCATTGATTATCCCTGCATGGTTAATATATAGTTCGTATCGTCTAGATAACATACGAGTCTAAAAATTGACGCAATAATTTAATATACAAAACTTGGGCAGTAACAATATTGTCGGGTTCATGAAACTGCGACGGAAGGCCCATGGATTTTATTAAGAAAGTAAAATGGACTTTCTAAGAATTAAATGGATGTTTTTAAATAAACACCTAAACAAAAAGTTTTCCTTGGAATAAAATTTGTTAGTAAACGAATATGTGAACTCAACTTCCTTTGTGTTGACACTTGATTTTAACGTGTTCTACAGGTACTTGAGTTCGGCTTCGGGAATTATGGCGTATCTTGTGGTAGTTGATGCATGTTTTGTTACTTATTAATGTTGGACTAACTTTTAAAACTTCTGGGACAAATGTAATAAGATCCATGAGGATCATAAACAACTTAACTATGTCATGGTTGTGTCGTGTCTTAAAATGTAATGTTTAAATAACTTACATTTAAAACATACTAAAATGTCCAACAATTAAATGCATCGATCAACAAGATATAAATGGGCACCAACTTCCGTCTCCATTACGTTATATATTCCGCTGCGACGTTTTTGGGGTGTGACACTTCGCGTATCCAAAACTCGCACTTCGAGAACTTGGCGTAGAGCTTCTCCTTCTTAAGCAACTCTAAGATGGCTCTGAGGTGTTGCTCATGGTCTTCCTTCGTCCGCGAATAGATCAAAATATCATCAATAAATACTGTCACACCCCGACCACGTAGAACATACAAAACGTGGCGGAAATGTCGAGGAGTGTTGTAACAGAATTAATGTTTCAAATCCATGGCAATTGAAGTTTCGTTTTATTAATCAAAAGTGTTATAATGTCTTAATAAACAAAGAAGTACAACATAATTAACTAGTCTTGTCTCGTTTTAAGTCACTAAGGCACAGGTCCGCCTAAGTATGTCTTGATAAGTCCTATGCTTCAGCTCCTGAAAACACATGTGAAAATAGGTACGTCAGCATAAAAATGCCGGTGAGATACATAGGTTTTGAGAAAATAGGATTCATGACTTATGTTTGAGAAAATGTTTAGTCATGAACCTTGTTATTTGTTTTATCTTGTAAATCATTTGAAAAACGATAAGATCTGATGATATGTATAAATAAGAGAATAATGTATGGTTAAATGAATAACCATTGTAAACTGAGTTTGTATTAGATAAATTGTTTGTAAAACAATGTCTTGTGAAAAGTATGTTAATTGTATAAAATGTTCTATGTCTCAACTTGAAATGATTCAAATAACGCTACGACATGTAATACCATACAAACACTTATATATAGGAAGTACCAGCGGCGTATCCACCATGTTTGTATCATATTACACACGCTTCGTTACTTAATCACTTAATCAAACCAATCTACCAAAGTAAAATGTTCATGTCTAATGTAAATCATGTAATAGGTATCCGATGTGATTTGTATAAATAAATGTAAGGTTAAACGAATAACCTTATAGTAGCATATTTAAAAGTATACTTTAGATTTGTAAGTAACATAATAAACTATGTTTTGGTTTCATAAATAACATATCAACATATGCTTTTGATGTGATAAATAACATATTAAACTATGTTTTGGTTTTGTAAATAACATATCAAAATATGCTTTGGATGTTTAACAAAATATATGTTGGTTTTGTACGATACCACACATGAGAGTATATCAAAATATACTTTAATAGTGTGATTTAAGAATTCATTCAGACCTGGTGCATCAAAATACACCTTTGAGACTATAAGGATACCACAAAGGCAATCCCTATTTGGATGGAGCAACAAATTGGTTTCAGACATTCCATGCCAACAGGAATGGGGTGTCAAATCCTATAGCGCTATATCATACTAACAATCGGTCTGGTGAACATAAAATAAGTACAATTCAACATTTTATTTTATGTTCTTTGAGAAATCAATGTTTAAATCATAGATAGTTATGTAATTTGTCAAATGATAAGTAATAACTTGTATGATCAAATGTCAAAATGTAAGTATGTGATGAAATCAGCTGTACTAAGTAATGCACACAATGGGCACACGTAGCATGAAATGTAATGTAAAATGATGTACCAAGTATGCTAAGTTAACATACGAAGCAGAAAAGTCATGTAAATCAATGTACTAATAGTGTACTAATGAACATAACAGGTATATGATGTGAAAACAGGAAAGCATGAAAGTAACAAGTAGGCACATGTGTTCCACCCCAAAACAGTTTGGAAAACAGTAAAAGTGGGGTCTATGTACTCACTTGATATTGCTCAGATGTCTAATGATAATCACCAAGCAATGCTAGAGATCACGGAATCAAACGGCACCTAATATAGGTAGCTATGTTAATAAACCGGACCTATATCGGAAGACTGGGTAGCATTAGGGTTTGTAAACCAAATGAGTGTTGGAACTCATATGATATGGTTTAACAAAGCCTACATACTAAATGAAACTTAACCTAAGTGATATCGACCCATTACGACCCGTTTAGGTAGCTTATGCTACTTTAACGCGTCGTTCGCGTAAAACGCGTTCGGAACGCCTAACCAGCCCTATGACAAGTGTTATATGCCTAAACATGTTACATAATCAGTTATGTGACAAAGGTTTAGGTTACATATGCTTAATTACCAATTATACATGAAAAGGGTATTTTGGTAATTTACCTAAGGCATATAAACAACCTATCATACAACTACTTAAACGATGTGAGAACATAGGGTATAACCTCGGAAGGTTATTCCCTACCTACTATGGTCACCTAATGTATTTGGTCGGATCCTAATGATCGACCAAATGGGTCGAGTTCGAAGGTATAGGCGATTTATTAGATCGCCTACCCTACGACTCTAGACAACGTGGTAATCAGTGGGCATAGTCCCAAGGGACTATGACCAACGTGATTACACTCACGTTGCGAAGTTCAACGAACTTCGCATTGACCATTACTGGTCAACGCTGAAAGTCAAACAAAGTTTGACTTTCTGACTCGAAAAGCAATAAAATAAGGAAAAGAACGAAAGAATACTTACGAAGGGTCCCCGAATGCTAATCCCGATCCAAGAACTCAGGTATGAAACAATGGTTTCAACTTAGAGCTCTCAAATCAGAATTCTTGTAAGAAATGAGGTTGGGGTGATGGGGTATTTATAGTTTTCGGGTAACCGTTAGGATCGTTTGTTGTAAAACGTGCCATGATCCAAGGCGTACACTTGTCGGAACCTTATGGTGGCTGAAATTAGGTTCTTATCCGCTGACTAGACGATTGAGAATGTGTGGTTGAGAATCGAACAGCTGGGACCCGCTTGTTAAAACATTGAATCTGATCCAGATCATGCAGTCGCGTAGCGCGACAGGTAGGCCCTTAGGGCTCGCGCTACGCTACTGCCTCCCAGTTCCAGAATTGTTTCAAAATTGGCAGAAATGGTCCCTGCACGTGTTTAAGGCCTTTTTCGATGCGTTTGAACCCCGTTAACCTCATTTCAAGGCTCTAAAATGAAGTTAAAGTATAGGGAACTCAAAACATACTCAAAAATATGCCGGATGATGGTTCGTTTGGTCGTACGAACGCGATGTTCGCTTAATTACGACGGAATGCGCACAAGCGCGACAAACGATCCAAATGACGCGACGAATGGATTTTTCTTATGGCGAACACTAAAATATAATATAGTCATGCTTACATAAATTTTTGGATGTCCGGATGTATTCAGAACGTAAGTTATGCGCGAAAATGCAAACTTGTGCACTTTTTGACACTTTTAGTCCCTGAATGACCCAAAAGTTTATTTTAGCACACCGAACCCCTCAAAGCCTATTTCTAAGCTATGTAAAGGATATTTAAGGTGTGTTTAACTTATGGTCATGTTCCGGAATGTCTGTTACAGTTCAAATTGGCATACTTTCACAGTTTGTCAACTTTAGTCCCTGTAAGCGAATTAACTTGTTTTTGCCATACCAAAGCCTTTAAAACTTATTTCTAAGTTATGTAAAGGTTATTTAAGGTATGTTAAGCCTATTTCACTATTCCGGAGTGTTCGTTGGATTAAACTGGTTATATTTACGCATCAAAGCGCGTATAACCCTCCAGAAAGCGATTTAAAGCTTAAAATCAAACAAGAGTTGATATGTGTAAAAGATACACATAATTTTACAAATCCCAAGTATGAAATACAATATTTCATTGGTTTGGAATTTGTTTGACGGTTGAAGTGACACAGGTGTTACAGTCTCCCCTACTTTAGGAAATTTCGTCCCGAAATTTAATTCTAGAGGAAACTTGTGAAGACAGCTGTGACGGTTTCGCCTTCTAATAGATCCATTGTACCCTTAAGTAAAACTCTGGCCATGTTAGGATTCTTAGCGAATTTGTTAACCCTCAAAGTGAATTCCTTGTAGCAGTAAAACATGGAATTTTTGAACTACGGACAGAAGAACGTTTCTTATGAAGACTTATCATAGGAAACTTGGTGTGTGATTGATATTAGAATTGAGAATAAATGACATTGGTCGAGGTCCAAGACTTCTCCCGTATCATTATTCTTGTCACTATAAGTCTTAACACATGACAAAGCTTCCTGTGGTTCCTGTGCACTGAATTCCATAATTATGTAGGCCTCCATAATTACGTAATTCCTTGCCCAGTCCGCACAGTTCATTTCATAATGCGTAGAGGAAAAAAAATCAATTGAATAAACATGAAGCGACCTGACTAGACCACCAAAGGGTCCTTTTAATTTGATCAATGAACGAGCCTTTTAATTAGATCAACACATGATCTTCTTAACTAGACCCTCGTACGATCTCCTTAAATAGACCACTTAAGGGATCTTTTTAATTATATCATCGTAGGATATTTCTAACCAGATTTTCAAAATCAATCTGTTTGACCAGACCATGCAAGAGGTCCAATTTATAGAATAGTACTTTAAAACCCAAAGGACTTAACTACAATGTTGAAGTCCATTAAGGATTTAAGATAGTATCTTTGGATATCCTATTATAAATCTCTCGTATGAGATACGAAAGATTCTATGAGGATTTGGATGGATCACATACAACCACAAAACATAGAAGAAAACACATAAGCACATAATTAGTTAACTTGATTCTTTAATTCGTTCTCTTTAGGCATGGACAATTAAAGCGCACTAGGAATCCAATCCATGGATTTCATTTGGCACTTTAATCAGTCAAGGATCCATCTATATAAATAGAAGGATTTTCAATAAGAGTTTGGCTTTGTTTCTTAAAAGAAACAAGTGTTTAAGGTTCTAGGGGAGATCACAAGTGATCATAAAATGACAGAACCACACGAGTAGTTTGTATTTGGGTTCACATCATAAGGTTGTATCAAACATTCACACAATCGTATCAGTTTTGCAAAAATAAAAACGACGAATTTTTATTTATATAACAACTGACTTGTCTTTAAACGTCAAAGATTACAACCAAGGGAAAATAACAAAACACTAGTTGTTCACTGCCGCATCATTGTTTACGTTTGCCTCATTGATGTTAAACACTCATCCACGAGCTGGAGGTGCGTTAACAAGCCTTGGGCAATTGTTCCTGTAGTGGGTAAGGTCACCGCAGTTATAACATGACCCCGGAGGGAACCGTGCTTGAACAGCAGCAGGGTTTGCAGCAGCTTGATTTGCATAGCGACAAACATTGATCAAATGTCCCAACCGTCCACAGTGGGTACATTTGTGACACTGCTCTTGCTCTAGATGATGACGGTTGCACTTGTTGCACAAAGG
Source organism: Helianthus tuberosus (assembly GCA_030545235.1). NCBI lineage: Eukaryota > Viridiplantae > Streptophyta > Magnoliopsida > Asterales > Asteraceae > Helianthus > Helianthus tuberosus. The sequence continues at coordinate 2,397 of JARYGA010047725.1, read as the reverse complement.
TGCAGTACCAACATAGTTTTGCCTTTTGCGAGGTTGTGCTGGTTGGTTTCGTGCAACCTGTTTGTCTTGAGCAGTTACAGCGCAGTTCTGAGAGGCTTTGCGCTTCTTCTTCTTGGATACCTCAGCATGTTCTTCCTTTGGTTCCACTTGAGCAGTCTTGTCAGATGGTCTTGGGTCGCCTTTTCGAAACAGCTTACGTTTCCTGATGTGGGATTCAGTTAGGGTGGCAGACAGTTCAATGGCTTGTCTGACAGTAGTAGGGTTACTGCCAGTAACAATATCCTGAACTAGGTCAGGGAGACCATCCGTATATTTCTCGATCGCTTTATCCACAGGAGTAACCATAGCAGGACACAGCAGGCTCAATTCTTCAAAACGGTCAGTATAGGCTCGATGTTCGCCACTGTCTTGCTTCAAATCATCAAACTCTCTCTCCAAAGCTCGCAGTTCATGACGAGGACAAAACTCCTTCATCATAAGAGCCCTAAGCTCAGCCCAAGTCTGTGCTAATGCAATCTCAGCACCGCGGTCTCTCATCACCCCGTTCCACCATGTAAGAGCCCTCTTCTGAAATACACTCGATGAAAACTCGACCTTGCGATTTTCAGGACACTGAACATGACGGAAGGTATTCTCAATGCTTTCGAACCACTGAAGAAGCCCAGTTGCTCCCTCAGAACCACTAAACTTGAGCGGTTTAGCCGAGTTAAAACTCTTGAAGTTGCATGGAGCATTGTTGTTGTTGATGGCTTGCATCATTTGAGCATAAAGATTTGGGAAGGCAACAGCCATTTGCTGTGCGATGATTGCCGCCAGTTCGTCATTTGCCATCTGATTGTCGCGTCGAGGAGGCATTCTAAAAGAGGAACATGAAAAGAAACGAGTGAGAGATTTAGACGAAAAGAATGAGATGAAACAAATCCGATGAAAGCAAGGATAGTGGTCATTTGTTTGTAACTACAAAGCAACAAACGACACACAATGACTAATCAAAGTAAATGGATTAAAATAATGTATCGCGAAGACATGCTCGCCTATAAGTGAACACTCATCCCAAGAATTCCCAGGTAAGCACAACTGGTCTCGCGTCTGATGAGATGTATACGAAGTGCTTGCCTAGACAGAAAACCCAGAATACAGGCATTCACCCTTCCAGTTTGCACGTGTTCACATTATTTAAAACCCAAAACCTTGACGAGATTTTGAAAACTTAAAGGGGTTCAAAACCATATAACAGAGAGTTCAAAACCAAGTAATCAATCATCCTAGAACAGATGATTAGTTTTCAAAGCGGTTTTGAAATTTATGTTCTTGTTGTGATCGTCGCCTAAGGATAGGTGACGGTATTGTTTTATGACTAAACGCAAGTAAACTCACGTTAGGGTCCTAAGAAGGTTATAGACTAGGTCAAAGTATTACTAATAACCTAATTCCCTATAACCATTGGCTCTGATACCATCTTTTCTGTCACACCCCGACCACGTAGAACATACAAAACGTGGCGGAAATGTCGAGGAGTGTTGTAACAGAATTAATGTTTCAAATCCATGGCAATTGAAATTTCGTTTTATTAATCAAAAGTGTTATAATGTCTTAATAAACAAAGAAGTACAACATAATTAACTAGTCTTGTCTCGTTTTAAGTCACTAAGGCACAGGTCCGCCTAAGTATGTCTTGATAAGTCCTATGCTTCAGCTCCTGAAAACACATGTGAAAATAGGTACGTCAGCATAAAAATGCCGGTGAGATACATAGGTTTTGAGAAAATAGGATTCATGACTTATGTTTGAGAAAATGTTTAGTCATGAACCTTGTTATTTGTTTTATCTTGTAAATCATTTGAAAAACGATAAGATCTGATGATATGTATAAATAAGAGAATAATGTATGGTTAAATGAATAACCATTGTAAACTGAGTTTGTATTAGATAAATTGTTTGTAAAACAATGTCTTGTGAAAAGTATGTTAATTGTATAAAATGTTCTATGTCTCAACTTGAAATGATTCAAATAACGCTACGACATGTAATACCATACAAACACTTATATATAGGAAGTACCAGCGGCGTATCCACCATGTTTGTATCATATTACACACGCTTCGTTACTTAATCACTTAATCAAACCAATCTACCAAAGTAAAATGTTCATGTCTAATGTAAATCATGTAATAGGTATCCGATGTGATTTGTATAAATAAATGTAAGGTTAAACGAATAACCTTATAGTAGCATATTTAAAAGTATACTTTAGATTTGTAAGTAACATAATAAACTATGTTTTGGTTTCATAAATAACATATCAACATATGCTTTTGATGTGATAAATAACATATTAAACTATGTTTTGGTTTTGTAAATAACATATCAAAATATGCTTTGGATGTTTAACAAAAT
>JARYGA010047724.1:0-28471 GCA_030545235.1 Helianthus tuberosus | reverse complement strand
TAATCCACAGGTGGATAAAAAATAAATAGGAAACATTGTTCAATAGTTTTGACATCCAAGCTCGCGAGACTTATTGTGGACGCTAGGAGAAAAGCCAGCCTAGTTCGTGTAGTACCTGCACTTAACCTTTTTGGGAAAATACGTCAGTTTACACTGGTAAATACATTCAACCGACTCATTTTGAAAAGTTTAATAAAAATTGATTTGAATGCACGTGGCACAAACTTTTTATAACTTGGGATAATTATTTGAATATAATACTTGTAAAAGAATTACATGTTCCTTATGCGTTCAGTAGCCCGATCCATAGACCGGGTTAAAGATCAATAGACACACCACATTATTTATTTATGCACTGACGGGTGTACGCCTACATTCCGTGCTCAGGTCGTGGCCATCTCGTAAGATGATGCCAAGGATATCCGGGACATGGTCATTAACCCCCAAAGGCTTTAAGTAAACAAAACATTTCAAAACGGGTATATCAATGATTTAACCTATATTCGATTAAAGATTCAATGCCGGACCAAGCGGTATTTTATATACCGTACCCCAAGCCCGTTTAAGGGAAAATAAGTTAAAAGTATTTGCCTTTGCAAAGTAATAATCACAATAAGCAAGTGCGTGTAGCTTTTACCGGGTCTCCTATTCTAGAACGCAGGTTTATAATAACCTATTAGAATCCTAACGGGTCTTTAATTAAGCCTAAACTTAGACCGGTTAGTTTTAACAAAGATACGGTTCGAACGCACGATTAAGCGAAGACCGGAATAGAATGTGATTTAGACCCGACAAGTTTGAATACTTGTGTAATATGGGTAATCTAACCACGTTCTGGATTTTGAGATAAAAACGATGAGGTTTGACCCGCCTCGGCTAATTTATGCAAACTAGTTACATAAACCGAACCGAACGCGCCATAAGCGTAACGGGTAACCATGAGAGTCATATACAGGTTTTCTAAGTTAATATACCTTAAATATGTTGTGATATCAGTAGGATATCTTCCATTATGCCCAAAACGAGTTTAATCTCAATTTAAGCCCCGTAGGGGTATTTTGGTCATTTTAAAGATTATAAAAGAGGTTATTTTAAAATTCTGAGATTCGGGTCTGAATACATCAGTAAAATAACTTATTTTAATAGGTCATATCAGTTGTGATAAGTCTTGTATGACAAAAATGGTTTTAAACATAAACTATGTGTTTAATACGCTTAAAAAGCCATTTTAAGCGATTTCCGGGTTATACCGGAAATCTGAGTTTTCTGGACAGGTTATAAATTTCAAAATACTTCATTTATTAAATAAAATCAGTAGCAACTGGATTAGCATCAAAATACTTTGTAGAACTCATTTTATAACCAAAAAGGGTATATTCGGTATTTACCGAATTAATGCTATAACCTTAGGTTATGAGCAGGTTAAAAATAATTAAAAATCTTTAAAGTCCCAAAATATTAGATTACATCAGTGGGTAAAAGGTTTGGTGTCAAAAATTGGGTTTAGATAGGCTTTATGCTAATGACGCCGTTTAATTACAATAAGGCGTTCTAATTACGCTAATGAGCATAACTCCTAATCTAGACCTCCAACTGATGTGAAAATTTAGTGACATGTTTATAAATTAGTAACAAAAATTATTGTCCTTTCACATATCCAAAATTCTCGTTTTATGGTCAAAAGGGCATATTGGTCAACATTAGGCATTTAACGGAAACATGCATATTAATTGGATACTAATGAACCAAGGTGTATAATCACAGAGGGTTATACTAGCATGTAACCTGGTCCTAAGGAAGCTCTAAGGCATTTCCAAATTATACTAAATCGGGTCAGAACTGAAGTCAAAGCAAAAGTCAAAGTTTTGCGACTTTCGGTTCCGAACCGGGTCTAAACAGAAAATTGTCGGATCAAACAAGCTTAGACTAGTTCTTATACTTATTACCAAGTTATATGAGTGATAAAATAGGTTACATGCCTCCTACATTGCTAATTATGCGTTAATTTGAAAATTAGCATTCTGTTGACTTTTTCTAATCAACTTTGACCCGACAAATGGTCTAGTTAGAGTGGGAATCAGAGGGTGCCCTTTTAAGGGTTTATTGCCCACATAATTACCAACTTATAACTACCTTCAATTCGACTAATCACTGGACCATTAATGATTAATCGCTAAGTCAAACGTTAATTACGACGGTTTGACTTTTAAGCTAACAACTAAGTAAAACTCAATTAAGGAAGGTCAATGGTAATTACCAAAGTCCTATGCACGATTTGTTATCCTTAGAAAGTGGCTTTGAGCTCCAGAATTGATCAGAAGTTGAGTGGTGATGGTATGATCAAAGTTGTAACTAATGGCCCTTTATATAGTGCTTTAATCTCACTAGATTATTGACAACTAAGTCTACCATTGGTCATGGATCATCCACAGATGTTCCGTAAGGTCTAAAAAGCATGTAGGGGTCGCCCATGGAGTGGAAATATCTGTTTAAGTCGGTTATTGCGCTTAAACAGGCTGCTGTCCCAACTTTCTGTATCTGGGGATCGGACGCGGCCCGCGTAAGTCTCTGTCAGATTTCAAACTTTTCCATTATTGCATCCTTGGCTCTTGGTCCATCGAAAGGGCATTCCACTTTATTTCTTGCATTATGAGCCCCTCAAATTTACTTATAAGGGCTTCAAGACTTATACCCACTTTGTTAAGTCCTTGGTTTGCTTTGTGTTTACCCGAAAAGTCATAATTTTCAACGTTGACGCTGTAACCCCTCGCATACGAATTTGATCATAACTTTCACATACGATAACGAAACTTTATGAAATTTTTATCGTGCATTCTAGTGAGCATAATTAATCGTTACAAAGCTTCGGGTTTGCTAAAAGGTCACTCAGAGGTATACTTTAGACATGTTGACACATTTAACCCCTGTAGTTTGTAATCTCTCACTTTCTTTCATATTTAGCTTCGTATGATCCATGATTTATTCGTTTGAAGGTATAAACACCATGTAGGGTTATTTAAAAATATATTTATCCATTGATGACATTTTGAACCCCTATATTCACATGCTTTCCATGTTTGTCAACTTTAGTCCCTCTAGAGTATTCTTTCACACGTTCAAGCTTTTGACACATGTTAATACATTATAGGACGTGAATTTTCGAGGTGTTACATCCTCACCCCCTTAAAAAAATCTCGACCTCGAGATTTACTGAAACAAATGAGGGTATTTTTCTTTCATTGTGGACTCCACCTCCCACGTGTACTCGGGACCTCTACGGGCATCCCATTTTACCTTTACAATAGGCACATGCTTCCTTCGAAGCTTCTTAACCTGTTGATCCTCGATCGACACAGGTTTTTCGACAAACTCCAAGCTCTCTTCTATGTCACATCTGTATGTGGTATGACTAGTGATGCATCAGCGAAACACTTCTTCAGATTGCAGATGTGGAATACATTGTGAATACCACTGAGCTCTTCAGGTAAGTTTAACTTATAGGCAATTGATCCGACACGTTCGATGACTTCGAATGGTCCTATGTATCTCGGGCTTAACTTACCTTTCTTACCAAATCGCATCACTCCCTTCCAGGGTGATACTTTAAGAAACACTTTGTCGCCTACCTCGAATTTCAGAGGTTTACGCTTTCGATCTGCATAGCTTTTCTGCCTATCTCGGGCAGCTTTCAGGCGGTCACGAATCTAGACAATCTTGTCCGTCGTTTCAAAGACTATTTCAGGTCCTGACAGTTGGACATCTCCAACTTTCGCCCAACAAACGGGAGTTCTGCACTTTCTACCGTACAAGGTCTCGAAAGGCGCAGCCTTGATGCTGGTATGGTACCTATTGTTATATGAGAACTCGATTACTGGCAGGTGGTTATCCCAACTACCACCTAAGTCGATCACACATGCACGAAGCATGTCTTCCAACGTTTGGATTGTACGCTCACTCTGTCCGTCCGTTTGAGGATGGTAAGCCGTACTGAAATTTAAGCGCGTGCCCAAAGATTGTTGGAAACTTTTCCAAAAATGTGATGTGTATCTAGTATCTCTATCAGAGATAATAGACACAGGTACGCCATGTAGAGATACAAACTTATCTACGTATAATTGGGCTATCATGTCGGAGCTATAGGTCTCCTTGATGGGTAGGAAATGTGCTGACTTAGTCAGTGTATCTACTATCACCCATATCGTATCATTTCCTTTCCTTGTCTTTGGTAACTTGGTGATGAAATCCATCGTCACCATTTCCCACTTCCACGTGGGAAGTTCAGGTTGTTGTAGCAAACCTGACGGCTTTTGATGTTCTGCTTTGACTTGCGCACACGTCAAGCATTTAGCTACATAGGCAGCTACAGACTTCTTCAAGCCTATCCACCAATAGTTTGCCTTTAGATCCTGGTACATCTTATCAGCTCCAGGATGAACGGAGTATTTAGAACTGTGGGCCTCCTGGAGGATAACATCTCGAAGTCCCCCATATATTGGAACCCATATTCGTCCATTTAACCTCAAAATTCCGTCCTTGCCATAGGATAAATGTTCTACACTCACTCCTAGCTTTTCATTAGGATAGTTAGCTTCCAACACAACTTCCTTCTGTGCAGCTAACAACCTTTCATTCAAACTGTTCTTTATCTCAATGCTCTTGGCATTGATTCGGATGGGTTTCACCCTTTCCTTTCTACTTAAGGCATCGACGACTACATTCGCCTTGCCAGGATGGTATCTTATTTCACAATCATAATCATTCAAAGTTTCCATCCAACGCCGTTGCCTCATGTTCAAATCCTTTTGGTTAAACAGGTGCTGGAGGCTCTTGTGATCAGAATAGATCACACACTTGATACCATATAAATAGTGCCTCCATAGCTTCAGTGCAAATACAACGGCACCCAACTCCAAGTCATGGGTGGTGTACTTCTTTTCATGCACCTTTAACTGACGTGAAGCATAGGCAATAACTTTGCCTTTCTGCATAAGCACACATCCCATCCTGGTGTGTGATGCATCACAATATACCACAAACTCTTCTATCCCATCAGGCAATGTCAACACAGGTGCATTGCTTAGCTTCTGCTTAAGGATATCAAAGGATTCTTGCTGCTTAGGGCCCCAATCGAACTTTATTTTCTTTCTAGTCAAAGAAGTTAGGGGTGCAGCAATCCTTGAAAAATTTTCAATGAATCGCCTATAATATCCTGCCAATCCCAAGAAACTACGAATTTCTGTGGGCGTCTTCGGCTCTTGCCAATTCATGACAGCTTCAACCTTAGCGGGATCCACTTGGATACCATGCTCACTAACCACATGTCCAAGGAATTGGACTTCTCGAAGCCAGAATTCACACTTTGAGAATTTGGCATAAAGCTTCTCCTGTCGAAGTAGTGAAAGAATACATCGAAGATGCTTCTCATGATCAGCTTGGTTCTTCGAGTAGATGAGGATGTTTTCAATGAAGACGATGATAAATTTGTCCAAGTATGGCTTGCAGACGCGATTCATGAGATCCATGAATGCGGCAGGTGCATTAGTGAGCCCAAAAGGCATCGCTAGGAACTCGTAATGACCATAACGAGTCCTAAATGCAGTCTTGTGTACATCTTCATCTTTAACCTTCAATTGATGATAGCCTGACCTTAATTCAATCTTGGAGAAGTAACTTGCCCCTTGAAGCTGATCGAACAAATCGTCGATTCTGGGCAATGGGTACCTATTCTTGATAGTGACCTTATTAAGCTCACGGTAATCGATGCACAGATGAATCGATCCATCCTTCTTCTTGACAAATAAGATTGGTGCTCCCCAAGGAGACGAACTAGGTCTAATGAAACCCTTGGCTAGCAATTCATCTAGTTGCGTTCTTAATTCCTTCATCTCGGTTGGTGCCAACCTATAAGGCGTCCTTGCTACTGGTGCTGCTCCAGGGATAATGTCAATTCTGAATTCTACTTGCCTATCTGGTGGTAAACCAGGTAGTTCTTCAGGAAAAACTTCAGGGTATTCAGAAATGACGGGGATATCTTCCATTTTAGGTTTCGGCTCATCAATAGTCACCTGTGCCATGTAGATGACACAACCTTTCTTCAAACACTTAGAGGCCTTGAGCATAGACACTTGCTCAGGTAGTCCATACTGGGTATCTCCCTGAATGGTAAGTGATTCACCAGACGGAGTCTTAATCACCACTTGCTTCTTATTGCAGACAATCTGGGCCTGGTTATGAGATAATCAGTCCATGCCTAAAACGATGTCAAAACCGGCTAACTTCAAAGGAAGTAGGGACAAAGGAAAAGAGTGGTTCCTAATGGATATAACACATCCATCTAACACAGTTGAGATGGTTTCTATGGTGCCATCTGCTAACTCCACCTCATATTTCAGACTCAAGGTTTTAACAGGTAAATTCAGCAATTTGCAAAACTTATTATCTACAAATGATTTATCAGCTCCTGAATCAAATAGCACTCTTGCATAAACATCATTTATGAGGAAGGTACCTGTGATCACATTGTCGTCCTGCACAGCTTCCTTCGCATCCATCCTGAAGACCCTAGCATTAGTCTTCTTTCCTTCATCAGCTTTCTTTGCATATTTTGGGCAATTTGTCTTAATGTGCCCTTTTTCGTTGCAACTGTAGCACGTTGCATCCTTCAGTTTCTTGCACTCTAGGGTCTTATGTTCTGAAGATTTGCAAATCCCACATGGCCTCGGCTGAGACTGGGATTTTGACTCAAGTCTGCACCTCCCAAAGTAGTGCTTCTGACAAGTCTTACACTTGGGCTTATCTCCAGATTGATGCCCATCCTTCTTAGAACCAGACCTCTTCTTGTGGTCATTGTTTCCCCGGTGCTTCTTATCTGACCGTCGTGAATTGTCATCTTCACGCTTCCTTTTCTCAGCATCCGTGTTCCTCAGCGATCTCTATCTGACCGCGTCCAGTGTGAGGGACAAAGATATATCAGCTACAGATCTGAAAGTAGCTGGTCGAGAGGCTTTCACGCTTGCCTTAATTTCTGGTGCTAAACCCCTAATGAAACGAGCTATTCTTTTGGGTTCCGGGGTCACCAGATAAGGAACCAACCTTGACATTGTATTAAAGCTCGTAAGGTAAGCTTGGCAATCCAGATTCTTCATCACCAATGATAGGAAATCAGACTCAATCTTTTCAACCTCATGCTGGGGACAGTAGTTGTCCCTGATGAGGGTAACAAATTATTCCCATGTCATATTGTACAGTGGAATCTTCCCAGTAGCTTGAATCAACGATCTCCACTAGGCTAAGGCCTCACCTTTGAACGATTGAGACACAAACTTTACCACATCTCTATCAGCGCACCAGCTGATATCAACCACTATGTCCATCTCATCCAACCATGTCATGCAATCTATAGCCCCTTTTTCCCCAGTGAAATCCCTGGGTTTGCATGACACAAAGTATTTGTAGGAGCAACCCTTATCACGGGGTCCTTGATTCAGCACGATCCTTTGAGATGGGACACTTTGGTGGTGTGAAGAGTGACGATCGTCATCGTCTTTCTTTGGTTCTTCCTTCTTGGATGGTGGCTTGCTGTGAGCCTCAGATTGAGTCTTAGGCTTGGAATGGGGTACTGATTGGGCTCTGCTCCGAGTACCACTTGTTTCACTATACTGCCTATCTAAGGCTTTTGTAACAGCATTGTCGATTAATGCTTGGAGTTCAGCACCAGACACATTGAACCCGGTGGTGTCATTATTCTCCCTTGGCCGACTATTGATTTCATCTGAGTCCTCCATTGTATCTTGAACTGTTACATAAGATATCGACAATAATTTATTTGGGAGTTTATTATGGAATTGCCTTTTAGGGCAATTCATTAACCATGGTAAACATAGACCACATTTGGTTAATTTGTTACTCACTTTTATTTAGGATTTTATTATAACCTATCCTAACTATAAAACAATAACAGTATTATTAGCACAACAGGCCTAGTCACAGGGATATTTTTAAATCATAAGCCATGATTTCGGAGAATCAAGGCATTAAGGTTTGAACATAGTTCATTACCTTTCTCTGATAGGGAGTCGTAGACTACTACTGTCTTTTGTCTTATGTGACAATGAGTATGGCCCGTAGGCACTATATTACCAATTTATGGTCAAAATATGATCATCTTAATTGATGATTTAAACCCATGATTTATAGATCATTTAGTTAGGTTAGGAATCTTTTGAAGAATCCTTATATAAGAATGACGTGTGTGATTTTAACGAATCACGTCTGCCAGGAGCGTTAACATGTTTTCAGATGTTAACAGGGATCCGAATCTTTTAAACAGGTCTTACCATCTTGGCCAAGTCTTATAATGACATGTAAGCTAGGTTATACCTTTGAGATTCTTATTTAATATAAAATAGGCAGATTATTTTAAAAGGAATGATTTTGATTTATTTATTTCATGTATAATATATTTATACATATAGTGACAAAAATGAAATTTATAATCTTAACATTCCATTAATATTTAAAAGAGTACACATCGCCCTAAACGGGACTTTTAACAGAACAACTCACCCACGCAGGGGCCAAACTAAAATACAAGTCCACGCAGGAACCAAATACTAGAATAGATGTCTACGCTGGGACTAAAAAGACAAGTCCACGCAGGGACTCAATACACAGAATAATGTCCACGCAGGGACTTGATTGAAATAGAAAATACAACAGTACATGTGGAGATTTAATGATCCCTTTTCTTTTTCCCCTTAAGCAAGCTTGCCAGGCCTTTGAGGAATCCCCTGTTGTTCCTGCGTTCTTCCTGAAATTCATGCTCCACCCGACTTAGTCTTTGGAGGATTTCCTCCTGTTCTGGTGGGGAAAATCATGGTGGCTGCGACTGCTGTCGAATCGGTGGTCTAGCAGGTACTTGATATCCATGAGTTCGATATCCCACTCCCCAAGGAGCTCCATACGGTCCTTCTGGATGTAGGGCGTTGTAGTTCGCCGCGACCAGGTACGGGTCGGCTTCAGCATAGTTATAATGGGTGTGAGCCGGCTGCTCAAATGGATTGTACGCCATTGAACAGGCGTATGCAGGAATCGGGTTATCAAAACCCATTGGTGGTGGCTGTGGTGCAACTGGTGCAGAACTCACCTCAGGAATCGGGTTTGAGGGCCCACCCATTTGTTGGTCCTCTTGCAGTGGCGGATAGTGACTGCCACTGGAGTGTCGAGGGGTGCTAAAGTGGAAATCCCCTGCTTGCGCAGACATACGTGTGCTCGTTCTCCTATGCCTTGGTGGTTCTGGAGGTGCTTGATGAACTGGCGGCGGTGGAGGCGGTGGCGTGACTGCCACGAATCGTGAATCCTCAGAGGGATCCTGCTGCTGCTGGTGAGGTGATGAATGGTGAGAAGGTGTGAAGTACCATTAATGTTGGTTAAACCTCGCTTGAAAACTGTCTGGACCACCGTAGGGTGATCCGTGGAAAGAAGATCCATCAGAGATCTCGATGGGATGGTTGGGGGTACCGCTTGCAGGTTCGACGGGATCCGTGTCCTCGTCCATGTCCATCGCATTGTCTTCTGAGAAGTGGTCCTCTGGTCCCAATGGGTTAAAACCCACTGGTTCTTGGATATAGTTTGCCGGGTTGAACCGGCCCTGAAAGACAGGAGTGGGGTTACCAAAGGAGTTGTGCGAAAGGGATCGCTGGAGAGGTATATATGAAGGCTGTGGGTTATCGGGCTCGTTTTTCGAATGCGGCCCAAAGGAATGACAATAGGGAGGTGTTGAGCTGTGCGAGACAGACCGTCTAACAGGCTCTGTATAGGTCCTCCAGGCTCCTTGCGGATCGGCACTCGCAGTAGTAGAAGGAGCTCGCCGGTGTGAAGGCCAGGCTTTGTGATCGTTGGGGACGCTCATCGGCCCAATTCTTCGTCCTCCTCTTCTCATTCTTGGTGGCATATTTCCTGTCAATATAAACAAGATAACAACATGAATATATATAAAATAAAAGACAAAGTTAAAAATTTAAAAACAATTTGGATTGTTCCTATGTTCTTTGTCTAGACTCGAAAATTTATGAATGTGCAATTGTGTAGCTGAGATTAAACACAAAAGGCTAGTGTTTAATTCACTCAGCGTTGGCTCTGATACCAACCTGTCACACAACGATATTTCCACGTTTGACCGGTGGACCCGGTGGGGGAGTATCGTGACGTGGTTGGTAACATTACAGTCAAACAACAAAATATTTAAATGCACAGCGGAAGCAAATGAAAGATATATTTCAACCGAATATAATTGTAATATCAAGTATCACAAACAGTTGAAAATAATCCACAGGTGGATCAAAAATAAATAGGAAACATTGTTCAATAGTTTTGACATCCAAGCTGGCGAGACTTATTGTGGACGCTAGGAGAAAAGCCAGCCTAGTTCGCGTAGTACCTGCACTTAACCTTTTTTGGAAAATACGTCAGTTTAAACTGGTAAATACATTCAACCGACTCATTTTGAAAAGTTTAATAAAAATTGATTTGAATGCACGTGGCACAAACTTTTTATAACTTGGGATAATTATTTGAATATAATACTTGTAAAAGAATTACTTGTTCCTTATGCGTTCAGTAGCCCGATCCGTAGACCGGGTTAAAGATCAATAGACACACCACATTATTTATTTATGCACTGACGGGTGTACGCCTACATTCCGTGCTCAGGTCGTGGCCATCTCGTAAGATGATGCCAAGGATATCCGGGACATGGTCATTAACCCCCAAAGGCTTTAAGTAAACAAAACATTTCAAAACGGGCATATCAATGATTTAACCTATATTCGATTAAAGATTCAATGCCGGACCAAGCGGTATTTTATATACCGTACCCCAAGCCCGTATAAGGGAAAATAAGTTAAAAGTATTTACCTTTGCAAAGTAATAATCACAATAAGCAAGTGCGTGTAGCTTTTACCGGGTCTCCTATTTTGGAACGAAGGTTTATAATAACCTATTAGAATCCTAACGGGTCTTTAATTAAGCCTAAACTTAGACCGGTTAGTTTTAACAAAGATACGGTTCGAACGCACGATTAAGCGAAGACCGGAATAGAATGTGACTTATACCCGACAAGTTTGAAGACTTGTGTAATATGGGTAATCTAACCACGTTCTGGATTTTGAGATAAAAACGATTAGGTTTGACCCGCCTCGGCTAATTTATGCAAACTAGTTACATAAACTGAACCGAACGCGCCATAAGCGTAACGGGTAACCATGAGAGTCATATACAGGTTTCCTAAGTTAATATGCCTTAAATATGTTGTGATATCAGTAGGATATCTTCCATTATGCCCAAAACGAGTTTAATCTCAATTTATGCCCCGTAGAGGTATTTTGGTCATTTTAAAGATTATAAAAGAGGTTATTTTAAAATTCTGAGTTTCGGGACTGAATACATCAGTAAAATAACTTATTTTAATAGGTCATATCAGTTGTGATAAGTCTTGTATGACAAAAATGGTTTTAAACATAAACTATGTGTTTAATACGCTTAAAAAGCCATTTTAAGCGATTTCCGGGTTATACCGGAAATCTGAGTTTTCTGGACAGGTTATAAAGTTCAAAATACTTCATTTATTAAATAAAATCAGTAGCAACTGGATTGGCGTCAAAATACTTTGTAGAACTCATTTTATAACCAAAAAGGGTATATTCGGTATTTACCGAATTAATGCCATAACCTTAGGTTATGAGCAGGTTAAAAATAATTAAAAATCTTTAAAAATCCCAAAATATTATATTACATCAGTAGGAAAAAGGTCTGGTGTCAAAAATTGGGTTTAGATTGGCTTTATGCTAATGACGCCGTTTAATTACAAAAGGGCGTTCTAATTACGCTAATGAGCATAACTCCTAATCTAGACCTCCAACTGATGTAAAAATTTAGGGACATGTTTATAAATCAGTAACAAAAATTATTGTCCTTTCACATATCCAAAATTCTCGTTTTATGGTCAAAAGGGCATATTGGTCAACATGAGGCATTTAACGGAAACATGCATATTAATTGGATACTAATGAACCAAGGTGTATAATCACAGAGGGTTATACTAGCATGTAACCTGGTCCTAAGGAAGCTCTAAGGTATTTCCAAATTATACTAAATCGGGTCAGAACTGAATTCAAAGTAAAAGTCAAAGTTTTGCGACTTTCGGTTCCGAACCGGGTCTAAACAGAAAATTGTCGGATCAAACAAGCTTAGACCAGTTCTTATACTTATTACCAAGTTATATGAGTGATAAAATAGGTTACATGCCTCCTACATTGCTAATTATGCGTTAATTTGAAAATTAGCATTCTGTTGACTTTTTCTAATCAACTTTGACCCGACAAATGGTCTAGTTAGAGTGGGAATCAGAGGGTGCCCTTTTAAGGGTTTATTGCCCACATAATTACCAACTTATAACTACCTTCAATTCGACTAATCACTGGACCATTAATGATTAATCGCTAAGTCAAGCGTTAATTACGACGGTTTGACTTTTAAGTTAACAACTAAGTAAAACTCAATTAAGGAAGGTCAAGGGTACTTACCAAAGTCCTATGCACGATTTGTGATCCTTAGAAAGTGGCTTTGAGCTCCAGAATTGATCAGAAGTTGAGTGGTGATGGTATGATCAAAGTTGTAACTAATGGCCCTTAATATAATGCTTTAATCTCACTAGATTATTGACAACTAAGTCTACCATTGGTCATGGATCATCCACATATGTTCCCTAAGGTCTAAAAAGCATGTAGGGGTCGCCCATGGAGTGGAAATATCTGTTTAAGTCGGTTATTGCGCTTAAACAGGCTGCTGTCCCAACTTTCTGTATCTGGGGATCGGACGCGGCCCGCGTAAGTCTCTGTTAAGGCTTACGCGGCCCGCCTGAGTCCTCCTGTCAGATTTCAAACTTTTCCATTATTGCATCCTTGGCTCTTGGTCCATCGAAAGGGCATTCCACTTTATTTCTTGCATTATGAGCCCCTCAAATTTACTTATAAGGGCTTCAAGACTTATACCCACTTTGTTAAGTCCTTGGTTTGCTTTGTGTTTACCCGAAAAGTCATAATTTTCAACGTTGACGCTGTAACCCCTCGCATACGAATTTGATCATAACTTTCTCATACGATAACGAAACTTTATGAAATTTTTATTGTGCATTCTAGTGAGCATAATTAATCGTTACAAAGCTTCGGGTTTGCTAAAAGGTCACTCAGAAGTATACTTTAAACATGTTGACACATTTAACCCCTGTAGTTTATAATCTCTCACTTTTTTTCATATTTAGCTTCGTATGATCCATGATTTATTCGTTTGAAGGTATAAACACCATGTAGGGTTATTTAAAAATATATTTATCCATTGATGACATTTTGAACCCCTATATTCACATGCTTTCCATGTTTGTCAACTTTAGTTCCTCTAGAGTATTCTTTCACACGTTCAAGCTTATGACACGTGTTAATACATTATAGGACGTGAATTTTCGAGGTGTTACACAGAGCATCATATTGTGGTGTCCCTATTTGTTCAACCTGTTCTTTTTGAGAAGAAGCAGGAGGAGTTTCAGGCATGGGTTGAGATATTTCTACCAACTGCTGTGAGGAAGTAGCAGCAGTGGTTTCTTGTGACTTTTGTGCTGTTACTGGCAGTTGCTCTGGTATCTTATCCTCCAGAGTTACCTTTTTGGTTGGTTTGGGGGGCTTTTTAGTTTTCTTTTGTTTTGGCTTTTTGGTGATTTTAGGTGTGGGTTTCAAAGCAGTTGTTTTGCTGCTATGATCACCTTGAGCAGTGGGCTTAGCAGCAGATACCTGAGGAGCAGTGGTAGCTGCAAAAGTCTGCTCAGGCACCTCTGCTTGTGTTTTGCAAGGTGTTGACATTCTTGTAAAAGTTTCAGCAGTTAAGCTGTTTATTTGAAAAGTGTCACCTTGTTTTATTACATGAGCATCATCCTTACCAAATTTCTTTTCAAAATAATAACTTGGAAAAAGTAAGAATGGATTTTTATCAACATTTTTAACCAAATCATTAAAGATTTCCTGGGAGTAATTGAAATTTTCATCTTGAAGAATAGCATATCCAAGGTTTTGAATCTTTAATGGTATCTCATTAAAAGAAGTGGTTTTGTTTGAAACACACATAAGCAGGGTATGGAACAAAAATCTGGTTGCAGGTGGAAAATTACCTTTTTGTAAGGTATCCTTTTTTATTTGTTCTGCATAACCCCTTTTAATGAAATCAGTTTTTAACTCATTTTTGGGAAAATAAGTTTTACCTTGCTGATCATTGAGTTCAAAGACTTCCGAGATGGATTGTGGTGTGATTTTGACAGTTTTACGCATTAGAGAAGAGTTAATGGCTATGACATCCTCGCCTTGTTTGTCAAGGGTAATATTTTTCCAAAACTCTCTTTGGGTTTTCAAGTAAATTGGAGCATCTACTGTTAACAAAGTTTTGTACTTTGATGAAGACATGATGTCAATGATGGAATTGAAAGCATCGGTGGTGCCGAGTTTTGTAAGGAGACCCAGATAATTGTGAGGAGATTTGTATGGTATTTCGATGGGTGTAGCCTTTTGAGTGGCCTTTTTAGGAGATGATTTTGAAGTGGATTTTGCGGATGACTTTGATTTTGTCATTTTGGAGAAGAAGATCAATGAAGGTTTTGAAGAATTTGAGAGAGGGAAATGGAAACTGTTTTGAGAAATGTATTTTTGTGAATTCGATTCGACCGTAAAACCCTGTTTGGGGTTTTGAAAAGGGTTTTATAAAAGAAAAAGTGAATGCTGACGTGGCAGCGGTTACAAAAGATCTGACCGCTATGTACTGTGCACGTGCCAACCCTTGATGAGATGAAGGACAAGTGTTTTTATGAAAACCACTGATGGAACAAGACCAGTGGTTGTAATGGTAAGAATGAAAGCAGTGGGAGATTTTTACTATCAGTGGATAGCACATCAGTGGATAAAACACTGATTTTGAACAACAGTGCTTATCAAGAAAATAAGAGAACAGGGGTTGACTTTCAGCAGTGGACAAAGTTTTCAGTAGGACAGACTTTTGAACAAAGCAGTGGTTATGGCAGACTTTTAAGGATTTTAATGAAAAATTCATTTTTAGCTATTTTTAAGGATGGATTTTTGATTTCTGAAAACATTTTAATGCTTTTATTCATAGAAAAACAGGATTTTGCTTGTTATTCCATGTTTAGCATGCCAATCCTAGAGATCAAGCTTTCAAAGGTGGATGTGTCTAATGCTTTGGTTAGCACATCTGCCAGCTGATCCTTAGTTGGAACATGGTGCAGAGAAATCAAACGTTTTTCATATCAATCCCTCACAAAGTCATGTCTGATGTCAATGTGCTTGGTGGTTGAGTGGGAAACTAGATTTTTGATGATATTTTATGCTGCCTGACTATCCAACATGAGAGGTGTCTTTAAGGCAGTGATACCAAAATCCAACAACTGATTTTGAAACCAAAGCAGTTGGGCTATACAGCTTGCAGCAGCTATATACTCTGCCTTAGCAGTGGATGTGGAAACAGCTGCTTGCTTTTTGCTTTGCCAAGAGACTAAACAACTGCCTAGGAATTGGCACCGTCCTGAAATGGACTTCCTTGTCTTATCACATCCAGCAAAGTCACTATCTGAGAAACCTGAAAGCTCAATTTTACCATCAGCTGGTGATGTGTGCAAAATGCAACATATAAATTACATCAATTGTGGCATAAAACTAACCCGTTTTAGTACTAATGTTGGAAAAAGTGTGCTTTTGTCTTCCTTTTGTATTTTCAGGATTAAATGAGCTCAAATTAACAAAAGAAGCAAAAAGACAGCAAAATCTAACATAAATACAAGAAATGGAACAAACGTGACATGCCCGACCCCATGACAGCATCTTCCCAAGCAAAACAAGAAAGCAGAAGACTGAACACGCCCCGTGCTCAGCCAGCACGGGGGCATGCCCAAGTGTCAGCAGAAAAGACAAAGTGGTAGAAGCTTCTATTGCCCACCACGGTGCCGTGCTCAGCGGGCACGGGCCCGTGGTCAACTATAAGATTCGCAGAATCCAGGAAAATCTTCATAGTACAGATATGCTTCTGCACACGGGGTCGTGCTCAGCGGACACGGGGGCGTGGTCAAGTAACACAGACAAGCTGCAATAAATGAAGAAAGAGAAGGATGTGGACACAGGGCCGTGCCCACTGGACACGGGGCCGTGCCCGAGCTTCTGTTCAGCCTATAAATAGGAGTGCTTGGCTCAAGCTCAAACCATCCCTTGGCACACCACCTCTCTCACACTTCACCCACCACCCACCACCACCATAACACCATCATCCACCACCACCACCACCATAACACCATCATCCACCACCATCATCCATCGTCTCGGGATCCAAGATTGATCGTAAGAGTTCTTGACAATCAAGGCCATGTTTGCCTAAGTCTCTTACATCACTTGGTGAAGACAAAGTGTCTAGTGTAATACTTTTTATTTTTAATCTTTTCGCACTTTTTACTTGATTTTGTATTAATGACTTTAATAACTAGTTTCTTATGTTGAAGGTGATTTTTCCTTATCGTTTGTCCGTGGTGTCTTGGCATTATTTTACTGTCTATATAAAATAAAAGATTTTCACCATTCATATCTCCACGGTCTATATGGAGGTATGTTGGCTACCTGGTCGGGGGTTAAGGGAACGGTTTGGTAAAAGTCTTGCCTTGTTCAATGTATAGATCCTGCAAGGACCTGGGTCAAATTTAGTAGGACCTCCTTCAATACTTAACGGTATTGGATGGCGGGGGTCCAAACTCTTTGATCCCCTCATATGTAAGCTACTATTAATACTATAACCCGGCTATTTAGGATTGTATCCCTGCTGACTCAGACTACTTAGCCGAGGGTAACGTCACCTTCAAAAGAGGGGCCTATCATAATTTGCATTAATTACTTAATTAATTATCTTTCAATAATCCGAACCTTTTGGATTGTATCCTTGCTGACTCAAACTACTGGGTTGAGGGCAACGTCACCTTCAAAAGAGGGGCATACTACAATAACTAAGATAATCTCTTAAAAAGTGCAAAAGTGCGGAAATAATCAAAGGTTACACTATACACGAGTCGGAACCAAGTGATTCATCTTGTCTATCTGTTTTTATTTTTATTTTTATTTTCAGCATTTTCGTTAGTTTTTATTTTTCTAGTTTAAAACCTTTTTCTAACTTTTTGATTTGATTAGACGTTGAGGATAAACCGGTACTAAAAGCTCTTGTGTCCTTGGACGACCTCGGTATCTTACCAACACTATACTACGCTCACGATGGGTGCACTTGCCCATATGTGTGTTTAGTGTTAGTAAATATCGTGTTTTATAAATTTAAAACTTGGCTAAAAAAAGTGTAAAAGGGCTTAAAATATACTTAAACTTATATATACACTTCACACGCATCAAGTTTTTGGCGCCGTTGCCGGGGAACACAAGGATTTTAAGAAAGTTAGGAATCAGCGGCCTAATCGTTTTTTCTTATTTTTTTTAGGATTTTTCTTAGTTTTTCAGCTTCTGCAGAACTCAGCACGGGTCGTGCCCGCTGAACACGCCCCGTGCCCAATCATTGGAACGGGTAATCCTGTTTTAAGTCAGACAGTAAGCTGAACACGGGGCCGTGCCCACTCAACACGCCCCCGTGCCCAAGATTCAGTTACTGAAAACAGAACCGTAAGATCCCGACGGTTGGTAAATTCTGACACAAACATGAGTGATACTGATACTTTTTACTTTCGGCACTCTTATGGTACGTGGTGTCAATTATGTGGTGGTACCCATGAGGAATTAGAATGTTATTTTCTAAATTATAAGCCCCACTATATAGACCCATCGTTTCCTTGTATCCTTAAGAGGGGCGAAAGTAAAAATAATCCCTATCTCTCCCTCGAATGCTCCCAACCAGATTTTCTAGGAGAAATGCTTCTCAATGAATTATTTCAATTAGAAGATCTAATTCTTAATTGGTTAAAAGAACTTAGGATAGATTTCAATAATTTATTTTAAGATGATAACCAAGAAGAAGTGTTGGAATCGCATTCAAACAACTTCGTTGTTTCCGATGATACTTCTAACTCTAGTGAGAACTTGAGCGATAGTCGTCCCTGTGTCGATTGTGCCGTGAAGGATTCCCATCGACTTCGTTCGATGCATACATAGACCTGAGCGATTCGACATACACCTTCTTTAACGAGAGCCTGGAAAAGGGTTGGACTTGTCCACCTACATATAGCATAGGAATCACCCTCACCGACAACCTCTTGCGTTCTCGTCTTAATCTAGAACAATTAAGGTATCTTAGGCACTTTAGGGTTGTTCCATCCAGTAAGGAACCGCCCGATCCGGAAAAGTTCCTTAAAAATAGACAAACTTCATAGACAGCTTCTAGACACGGGGCCGTATCCAGGTCAGCACGCCCCCGTGTCCACCCAAAGATTCCCTTCTGATTTTGTCAGAATACGGACAAAAATGTGTCAGGATTCCATCTGCACACGGGGCCGTATCCAGCCGACACGGGGCCGTGCGCAACGTACTGTCGTTTTCTATAAATGCAGCCAAGAATCCTGCACATTTGAACCATTCCAGGGACAGAGATTTGGGGAATATTCTCACATACCATCCTAGGTATTTTCTAAAAGAAGTTTCTCAACTATCTTCTTGTCCTTTCCTCTTTTATCCACTATCATCTTCTTCAATTTTTCTTTCCTTACACCTCCATTAAAGCTTGAGACTTCCATAATTTCAAGCTTTATTGAGATGTTTGTTAGATTTTTGTTCATGGAATCTTGTTAAGAATAAGTTCTACAACAATGTTTTAAGTTGTTTCTGTTCAAAAATGCTTTAAAAATCATAAAAACAAATTAAAACTCCAAGATTCCTTGTTCTTAAATCATGCAGATGTCTGAACACGGGGCCGTGTCCGAGGTACTGGCCCCATAAAATTGAACTCTTTTCGGTTTGTTTTCTCATAATGGCAAGCAGAACAAGCGGAAACTCCTCGTCACATTCCAGAAACAGTCGGCAGGGGAGAAGATCATCAACGGTTGAGGATTGTCTTGTAAACTATGTTTACGCCCTAAGAGAAGCCATTGATGAGATAACAGGGGTGGAAGAAGCATTGGTCGACCGTATTAATCATCTAACGGTGGGACTAGAAGGATGTCTCCGGGAAGTCAACCTTTTGCACCAAAGGTTGAAGATTCTCGCCTCTCCTCCTTTGGTGCCAATTATCACACAAAGGGCATGGAATGTGGTACCGGAAGTCATCATTCCGGCCGAATGGTACGCCTTAGATCCGGAGCCCCCTCGAGACGTACTACAAGGGGTTCCGATTGGTGTCGCTCCCCCTCCACAAGATGTTGAGGAACATGAAGCCGCCTCCCTTCTCCCGAGGGAGATAGAAGAATGGCTCTAGCAACATCTAAGGGACACCGCTCGGCTTGGAGTTCTACAAGACTTTTAGAAACCGGAAAACTATTTCCGGAATTTTGGTTCTTATTGTAGAAGTAGAGCTCCTAGGGATGATTTTACGTATCACTTGACCTATCTAATTTAGGATTTTTAACTTTTATTTTCTGCTTTATTTTTCATTTTTTAGGAGTATTATGTAATTCTCTCTATGACTTAATGAATGATGGTTTTAGTTAATTTGGTGTTTGGATGGTGTTGAAATGAATAAAACACACTTGAGATGGCAAAGGAAACAAGGGAAGCTTGAACCAGCACCCCATGCAGGAAAACAGAGCCATCCGACGATTTTCTTCGTTAACAGTAAGTTCGGCACGGGCCGTGTCCGCCCAACACGGCCCCGTGCTGCACAGTCTGCAAAAATACCCAGTTCAGGTAAACTGGACACGGGCCGTGCTCACCCAACACGCCCCCGTGTCCAGACTTCTGTTTCTCTTGATTTAATTTTGTTACTGGCACTTGAACACGGGGCCATGCCCGGACACCACGGGGCTGTGCCCGGACACCACGGGGCCGTGTTCAGTGCCCAGTAACACAAAATTTTTGCTTTTTCACCCTTTTTACACATTCAATCAACCTAAAAACTTATTTTTGGGACACATTGAGGACAATGTGTAATTTAAGTGTGGGGGGGATGCTAAAACCTTGAATCTTGCAAGTCCTAAATACAATCCTTACACAAAACTCTATTGGAACCGCTAATCACCCCAAATTTTTTCAAAAAAAATTTCATTTTTTTACTTGTCTAGATTTAACTTGGGAATTTCAAATTCTAAAAAAGGTTATATTTTTACAAATTTACAACCGATAGCGTCGTGATAAAAAGAACCAACATAAGGCATGGCAAACTTAGTTAAAATTTGATTATATATACTTGATCACATAAAAACCCATTCCCACAAAAGTGAGTTTTGAGCCTTTATTGAGCATACAAATACATATCTTTAAATTAAATGCTCATTTTTCGTTTCTTGTGTGAATAGCCGCTTGGTTCTTACAACTCTAGAACTTGCCATGACGATACATTCCCGGTCCTTACCAACTTAAACCCGAGTAAGTAAATGCTAGAGGCATTAGGACTAACCCTTTTTATTTCTACACCATTATTTTTCTTTTTTTTACCCCCTACCCAAAATCCCCCTAGTTATCCCCTTTGAGCCTAAACCTTTTCATTTCATAACCCAAACCAAACACCCTTTCACCCACCAAAACCTTTTTCATTTTTAACCCTTTGTTTTAGTAACTAGCTCGGTTTTTCGTATGACTTTTCAAAAAAAAAAATTAGTGTTGTTGATGAACCAAAAGAAAAAAAAATAAACAAGTTCATCAAAAATAACTTTGTTTGAATAATAGCTTCATCAAAATAAAAGTTACAAAAATAAAAAGTCTTACGAAAACCGACGCTTCTTACGTTTTTCGCCCTTTCTACTAACCACTAACCCAACCACCTACCTTTAACCCAAGCCTAACCCTTCACCCAAAAAGTCCTCTTGATATTTACAAAGGTATATAGTTAAAAAGGAGGAGGATTGATTGCTTGGCAAGCTTATGGTAGGAGTAAGTTCCATGCCGCTCTCGAGTGATCCACTAAAATACATTTTCGGCCGAGTTTTGAGTGATCCCCCGTGAGGTATATGAACTTGTATATAAAGAGAATTTTAAAGAGGCATGTTATGCCCTAATAAGTAATTTATCGTATGAAAAGTTTTAAATAAATCATGACGAATAGGATTGTAAACAAATAAAAATAAAACTTAATAAAGAATCTTGGAAATCCCGACACTCTATGACAAACCCAAAAAAAAAAACTTTCTCTTCTACCCATTCCATTTTGGAGTGTAAAGCCACATTATAAAGAGTTTTGCTTGAAGACAAGCAAAGATTCAAGTGTGGGGGTATTTGATGTGTGCAAAATGCAACATATAAATTACATCAATTGTGGCATAAAACTAACCCTTTTTTAGTACTAATGTTGGAAAAAGTGTGCTTTTGTCTTCCTTTTGTATTTTCGGGATTAAATGAGTTCAAATTAACAAAAGAAGCAAAAAGACAGCAAAATCTAACATAAATACAAGAAAAGGAACAAACGTGACATGCTCGACCCCACGATAGCATCTTCCCAAGCAAAACAAGAAGGCAGAAGACTGAACACTCCCCATGCTCAGCCTGCACGGGGGCGTGCCCAAGTGTCAGCAGAAAAGACAAAGTGGTAGAAGCTTCTATTGCCCACCACGGGGCCGTGCTCAGCGGGCACGGGGCCGGGGTCAACTATAAGATTCGCAGAATCCAGGCAAATCTTCATAGTACAGATATGCTTCTGCACACGGGGTCGTGCTCAGCGGACACGGGGGCGTGGTCAACTAATACAGACAAGCTGCAATAAATGAAGAAAGAGAAGGATGTGGACACGGGGCCGTGCCCACTGGACACGGGGCCGTGCCCGAGCTTCTGTTCAGCCTATAAATAGGAGTGCTTGGCTCAAGCTCAAACCATCCCTTGGCTCACCACATCTCTCACACTTCACCCACCACCCACCACCACCATAACACCATCATCCACCACCATCATCCATTGTCCATCATAGAGTGTGTGAGTCGTCTCGGGATCCAAGATTGATCGTAAGAGTTCTTGACAATCAAGGCCATGTTTGCCTAAGTCTCTTACATCACTTGGTGAAGACAAAGTGTCTAGTGTAATACTTTTTATTTTTAATCTTTTCGCACTTTTTACTTGGTTTTGTATTAATGACTTTAATAACTAGTTTCTTGTGTTGAAGGTGATTTTTCCTTATCGTTTGTCCGTGGTGTCTTGGCATTATTTTACTGTCTATATAAAATAATAGATTTTCACCGTTCATATCTCCACGGTCTATATGGAGGTACGTTGGCTACCTGGTCGGGGGTTAAGGGAACGGTTTGGTAAAAGTCTTGCCTTGTTCAGTGTATAGATCCTGCAAGGACCTGGGTCAAATTTAGTAGGACCTCCTTCAATACTTAACAGTATTGGATGGCGGGGGTCCAAACTCTTTGATCCCCTCATATGTAAGCTACTATTAATACTATAACCCGGCTATTTAGGACTGTATCCCTGCTGACTCAGACTACTTAGCCGAGGGTAACGCCACCTTCAAAAGAGGGGCCTACCATAATTTGCATTAATAACTTAATTAATTATCTTTCAATAATCCGACCCTTTAGGATTGTATCCTTGCTGACTCAAACTACTGGGTTGAGGCTAACGTCACCTTCAAAAGAGGGGCCTACTACAATAACTAAGATAATCTCTTAAAAAGTGCAAAAGTGCGGAAATAATCAAAGGTTACACTATACACGAGTCGGAACCAAGTGATTCATCTTGTCTATCTGTTTTTATTTTTATTTTTATTTTTATTTTCAGCATTTTCGTTAGTTTTTATTTTTCTAGTTTAAAACCTTTTTCTAACTTTTTGATTTGATTAGACGTTGAGGATAAACCGGTACTAAAAGCTCTTGTGTCCTTGGATGACCTCGGTATCTTACCAACACTATACTACGCTCACGATGGGTGCACTTTCCCATATGTGTGTTTAGTGTTAGTAAATATCGTGTTTTATAAATTTAAAACTTGGCTAAAAAAAAGTGTAAAAGGGCTTAAAATATACTTAAACTTATATATACACTTCACACGCATCAGCTGGATACCAGATACCAAGTGTGGGAGCACCTTTTAGGTATCTGAATATCCTTTTTACAGCAATAAGGTTTGACTTTCTAGGGCCTGATTGGGATCTTGCACAAACACATGCTGCAAACATGATGTCTGCCCTAGATGCAGTTAGGTACAATAAAGACCCAATCATGCTTCTATATAAAGTTTGATCAACCAAATCATCCTTCTCATTAGACATGACTACTTTATTGGTTGCAATGGGTGTACTACATTGCTTACAATCATCCATCTCAAATTTATTTAAAAGTTCTTTGGCATATTTGCCTTGATGGATAAAAGTGTCATTTTGCAGTTGCCTTACTTGGAGACCAAGAAAGCACTGGAGTTCACCCATTGCACTCATTTCAAACTCAACTGTCATGAGTTGCCTAAACTCTTCACACATTTTGTTACATGTGCCCCCAAAGATGAAGTCATCCACATAGATTTGGACAATCATCAAATCCTTTCCTCTCCATTTTAAAAACAGTGTTTTATCTATTTTACCTCTTGTGAAACCAATGGAAAGTAGAAAGGTGGAAAGAGTTTCATGCCAGGCCCTTGGTGCTTGTTTCAGGCCATACAAAGCTTTATTCAGCTTGTAGACATGATTTGGATTAAATGGATCCTCAAAGCCTGGAGGTTGACAAACATAAAGCTCCTCTTGAATCTTACCATAGAGGAATGCACATTTGATATCCATTTGGTACACCTTGATGTTGTGGTTGACAACAAAGGCCAGAAGTAGTCTGATTGCTTCAAGTCTTGCTAAAGGGGCAAATGTTTCATCATAATCAATGCCCTCTTCTTGTCTGAACCCTTGAACCACAAGCCTGGCTTTATTCTTGACAACAATACCCCTTTCATCAATTTTATTTTTGAAGACCCATTTTGTGCCAATAGGACTTACACCCTCTGGCAATGGTACAAGCTCCCAAACTTGTTGTCTTCTAAACTGTTGGAGCTCCTCTTGCATGGCTTCTACCCAGCTGTTGTCTTTTAGTGCCTCTTGGTACTTGACTGGCTGATGGAGAGATAGAAAACCAGCAAAAAGACAAATGTTTTGGGATTGACTTCTTGTGAGCACCCCTTTATTGATGTTGCCAATGATTTGGTCTAGTGGATGAGATTTCAAGAAGATGAGTTATCCTTGGTATGGAACAATGGCAATAAGTGGGGAGGGTTGTAGATGTGAATCATCTGAGCTAACCACTGCTGGTGACTTTGATGATCCAGCAGTGGCTTCAAAAGGTGGTGGAATAGGTGGTAAAGGTGTGGACCCTTGCTTACTTTTATCCAATGTTTGAGGACTTTTATCAACAGTGTTTGATGATGCGGAAGCAGGGGTTAATGGGCTACTTTGATCAACAACTGTTGAGGTAGCAGTGGTTGAGCTTTGACAGCTGTTTTGAACATTTGCTGCTCTTCCCATTGTGACAGACTTTTGTTGAGGAATGATGATTTCATACCCATAGTATGGTGATGAATCCTCTGATGGACCTGCACTGTTAGTCTTGACAGCAGTATTTTCAAAAGTGAATTTATCAAGATCAAACAATTCTGCAGGGTTTGCTGGGATTTTCATTGATGAAAGTTCATTGAACTTTACATTCAAAGTCTCTTCCACTGTTTTGGTCCTTGTGTTAAACACTTTGTAGGCCTTAGCAGTGGTTGAGTATCCCAGATGATAACCACAATCAATTTTGGCTGCAAACTTTGAGATAGAATCTTTTAAGTTTAAAATGAAGCATGGGCAGCCAAAAACCTTGAAATATGAAATCAATGGCTTTATTTTATACAGCAGTTCATTGGCAGTCTTTTGATGCCTGGGGTTGTTTAAAACTCTGTTTTGGACATAGCAAGCAGTGTTTACTGCCTCTGCCCAAAAAGTTAATGGCAAACCTGTATCAGCAAGCATGGTTCTGGCAGCCTCAATCAAAGTTCTGTTCTTTCTTTCAACAACCCCATTTTGTTCTGGTGTTCTTGGAATGATGTATTACCTCATAATTCCTTTTGACACATAGAAGTCATCTAACTCCTTGTTCCTGAACTCTGTGCCATTGTCACTTCTGAAGATTTTTACTGGAAGGTCAAACTGCTTTTCAACCTGTTTCACAATGTCTTGCAGAATGCCTGCAGTCTCATCTTTTGAGTGTAAAAAGTAAGTCCATGTAAACCTAGAAAAGTCATCAACAATAACCAAACAATACCTCTTTTTCTTAAGACTCATGACTTTAACTGGGCCAAACAAATCCATATGAAGCATTTGCAAACATTTGGTTGTTTTGGACTCATCAATGGATTTGTAGGAGCTTTTATGTTGTTTTCCTTTTAGGCAGGAAACACAATGCTCCGGACAGGTGAACAGTTTTTGGGGTAAACCTATTACTAACCCCTGTTTTGAAATGGTAGTGATTGTCTTGAGATTTGTGTGCCCCAATCTCCTGTGCCATAATTCTGTCTCTTTGTTTGATGCAGCTGAGAACAGACATGCATCAGTTCTGGGGCTCTCTTTTGACATATCCACCACATAAACATTGCCACTTCTTTGAGCAACAAGTTTGGTTTTTCTAGTTTTTATTATTGCTTCAATCTTTTCAACCATTTCTGGTCCAACAATCCTACAACATTCCTTTGTGAAGAATGATCCATAGCCCATATCACTCATTTGTGAAACACTCAGGAGGTTGTTTAGATTGTCTATCAGATTGACATTTTCAAATTTTACATTACCAGACTGTACTGTACCAGACCCCAGAACTTTCCCTTTACTATTATTACCAAAGGATATATCACCCCCTCCATGGATTTTGAAATCTTTGAGAAGGGCTTTACATCCTGTCATGTGCCTGGAGCCCCCACTATCTACATACCAAAGGCTATCTAAGCATGCAGAAGCTCCCTGCACATGAAGTAAAAGGATTAGTTCATTAGGGTCTCCAAAGCCAATAAGGCTTTGGATGGGGTCTCACCAGTGTCTGGGATGAGTTCAGATGGATGGGTAGTGGATAGGTCAGGGGTTTGGACAGTTTTAGGACTGTTTTTCTCTAACCACTGTTGTGGATCTTGACCAATCACCTGCTGATAACCAAAAGGATGCATGTTCACTCTTGGTTTAGAAGGCCTTTTGTAAGCCTCATAAACATGTGGGATTCTTTGGTATGGTGGTTGTCCCTTACCTCTTCTGAATTGATTGGCAGGGGGTGCATCAGTCACTTGAACATCTCTTTGGACAGATGTTTGGTTAAGCTATTTTGTAACAGCTGTTTAGACTGGCACAAACAGTGGTTGGTTCTTGTTGAACTTGACAGATGATGTTGATGAACTTAAGGATGTTTTTGCAGTGTACTCATTCTTTTTTACATCAACGTTTTTGAGATACACACATTCTTGAGTTTTGTGATTTGTTTTACCACAGATGGTGCAGCTTTCAGCAGGTACAATGACACTTGTTTTGTTTAGATCATATGCTTTTAGATGAAAACAATCTTTTATTAGATGATTCCTCTTTTCACAAAAATCACAAAACAGGTTTTTGATCTTTTCTCTTTTCTTCCTTTTCTCAGACTCCTTAGCAACAGAGTTTTGAACCACTGTTGGGATGTCTTTGATAGGAATGACCTTTGCTTTTGGAGCTGTGACACCATCAGTGGTTGTGAAATCCATCGGCTTGAAATTTTCAAGAATGTCACACTCATCAGACCATGTGGGTTTAAATTGGTATTTCTCAATTTCCTCAAAAGTTGAGGACCCCACAGATGATCTTTCCAGAGTGATTTTGTTACCAAGTTTGTCAGTAGTCTTAACTTCTTGGCCATTCTTGTTGGTTGGTGTTATTTCAGTTGAACCAGCTTGTTTGACAGCAGTGTTTTCAAGTTCATCATATTTTCAATATCCTATTCTAAACTTGACATTGCTTTCAAGCTGTTTCTCAAGCATGACCTCACAACCTTTGCAAGATTCCACCCATCTTTCACAAGTGATTTGGGTGGACTCCAACTCCTTTTTACAAACTTGGTATTTTTCTACCATAGTTTGGAGTTGAGTCTTGGTTATGCTTTGCTCTTCTTTGAGACTGCTGATTTCCTTGTCCTTTTCAGCCAATTTGTTTTTAAGTTCTTTCAATGACTTTTCAATTTTGAATTCATCAGTTAAGACTTTATCCCTAAGGTTTTCATTTACCTCTTTAATGCTAGCAAATGCAATAATGCATTTGTCTGAACACAGTTTTTCAAGAACTTGGGGAGATACCTTAGCAGCAGCCTTCATGGCACAATCACATTGATGATCACCTTCTTCATCAGCTCTAACTTCTTTCTCACCTGCTTTCTTCTCTTCCTTTTCTTCTTTGTCTTCTTTGGAGGGGTCAAACAGTGGTTCAATCAGGGTTTCTGAATTTTCTCCCAGCAGTAGTTCACCAACAACTGCAGTAACCATTGCTTCAGCCACTTCATCCACTCTTTCAGCACTTAGTTGTTCAACTTCAGTTTCTACCCCTTATGGTATTAACTCTAATGCCATCAAACAAAATTCATCATTAAAAGTATCATTAGAAGCATAGAGTGCAAAATTTTCATCACCAAGCTCATCAGGCATGCTGCTCCAGTCAACAAAGCCTTGGGTGAAAAAGCTTTGCTGATATGGTTGTACCATTGTTGGAGCAGCTTGTTGAGGTGCAACAGGTTGCACTTGTGCCTGAGGGACAGGGGCTTGAACATACTGAATTTATGGAACAGTGGTTTGAACATAATGCACAGGCACAGGGGTTGCAGCATAGTGAGCAGTGTTAACATGTGCTGCAGGGGTATATTGGGTATAGTGCACAGTGCTTTGATGTTGTGGTCTAGGGTTTGAGCTGGGATGAGTTATTATTGGACCAGTGGTTCGACTCCTGCATTCCCTAGCAAAATGACCTAGCCTATTGCACTTATAACACTTCAGTTTTGATTTATCCAACCCCACTCTTAAATTCCCATGTAACCCTGGGAATTTTCTCCCTGTTCTTTTATAGAATTTGCTTGTTCTTACACTAAGCAAAGCCAATTGATGCAAAATATCCGTCTCTTCTAAGTCAGTGGGATCAAAGTGTTGCAAATCATTGAGTTCAAAACACAAGTTATCTGACATCTGGTTTTCACAATTTGCAGTAAAAGCATAATTTGCAGAGTGAGAATAAGAGTTGTTAAAATTTCCACCAGCAGTTATATCAATAAAATGATCAATAAAATGATCATAACTCT